>PVKY010010732.1:0-12450 GCA_004027775.1 Bradypus variegatus
GACCCATCCATTTCCCGAACACACCCTTCCCAAGAAAAGGAGCAAATGCTTAGTTCGAGGACAGAGGGTCAAACTAACGTAATATTCTACTGATAAACTGGCCCACTGAAATATATTATCGATGATTCACACCATTATGTAGAAACCATATACAGAGACATTCATGCACAAGAGCATATGGCAGCACAGTGAAAATACCCCTTCTCCGTCTTCTAAATTTATGTACATTTGTTTCCGTTACTTATAGTTATTTGTTTACCCTCATGTGCTCTGGATTCTTCTAGCTCTGAAACACTGAGCACAGCCACCACACCTGTG
The DNA here is from genome assembly GCA_004027775.1 of Bradypus variegatus. Classification (NCBI taxonomy): domain Eukaryota; kingdom Metazoa; phylum Chordata; class Mammalia; order Pilosa; family Bradypodidae; genus Bradypus; species Bradypus variegatus. Next base: position 319 of record PVKY010010732.1, read on the forward strand.
AGCTCAGAAGCAGTTCCTTCCCTGGATGAAGCTTCTCAGGTAAGAACTCAGCCATGGTGGACCCTGGGGGTGCAGCCTTGCCAGGGACCCCGAATAAAGCTGTGGCCAGATTCCTGACCCAGAGAAACTGTGAAATAATGAACACTGTCTAAACACATTCTGCGAGTGATGCTTATATTTCTTTGGCCCCGTCTGGTGTGTACACCCACTGGAGCTGGGGCCTGGGGAGCTGGCTCCCAGCCTCGCCCCCTCTAGCTGCCCGTGCAGACCCCACAGCATCGCTGGGTTTCACTCTCCTGACTGTGGCGTGAAAGGGCTAGACAGGGGAACTTCGGTTTTCCTTAACAGCGATGATTCTGTTTCTCTGGTAATCATCCTGTTTATTCCTCAAAAGAAATACTGATAAGTGTCCCAGGATAACACACCCTTGGATTTTCTGGCCTCTGGACCTGGCGGCGCTGTCCCGCTCCCTTTCTGCCCCTTAGCTGCCTGAGCTCAAGTCCCGCTTGACCCGTTCTTCTCCACCCCGGTAGTTCTCTATCACTGGCCAAGCAAAGTTAGGTAATTGTTCTGGCACTTCTGTGTGTGGCGTGTGTGCATGTGTGCCTGTGCATGCACATCTGTCTGTGACCATGTGTGTGCACGTCCATGCATACGCGTGTGTCTAGGTGCATGTGTGTGCACGTCTGCACGTTTGTGTTTGTACATGTCTGTGCACATTTGCGTGTGCATGTGTGCACATGTGTGCAGTGCAAGCTGGACACAACTAGCTCCAGTTGTGTGTAAAGCTTCTGTGCAGGCTTCACCTCCAGCATTCTTTAAACGGACTCCGCAGAACTGCATGGGGAGGGAGCCTCTTTCCAACAGTGTGACGCTTTTCTCCCTCCTCATCTCCAGTGAGGGTGTCCAGTCCCCTCTGCCAGGCAGCTGCTTACCTGGGCACTTACCTGGTACTCATCAGGCTGCGGACTTCCCCAGTGGGCACCTAGATTTGCATTTGCAAATCCATCCCACGGCCTTCAATGTGATGTGCTCATCTTCCCAGCCCAGTTAATGCCCCTCCATTTGTTACAGCGCGGATTTTGAAAGAGCAGCGCCTCCGGGGCCCCGTGTTTTGGCAGGGTCCTGGAGGAGTGGCCTGTCACCAACCTGACCACCCGGCTTTCACAGAATCCTAGTGCACCAGCTCGCAGGCCCTGAGGCTGTCTTCTTCTCTCACCCCACTCCCAAATCCTTCTTTCCAGGAGGGACTGAAGCATTCCAAGGTTTCTGAGTGTTACCACTCCCCTGGGGTAATCAGAGGCATTTTAAACGGAAGACAAACCGTTTAAGCCAAAGACAATCAATCCCTATTTGGGGAACTTTAGGCCTCAGCACTCAGCACACTGCAGGGAGAAGGCTGTGGGTGGGCTTTTTTGGGCAAGACGGGGTGGGGGTGGGGTGACAGGGTCATACTGCACCTGCTGTCTGCTCTGCCTGCTCTGCAGGCCGGTCTCTGGCCTTGGTAGAAAAAGGGGTGATGGGGGGCTTCCTGCCCCCTCCGCCCTGCCCCTGCAGAGATGGAGAGACGGGTGATGGCAGCGGGTGGCTGAGGGAACTTCCAAGACTGACCCGACCGAGCCCCCTTCACTCTGAGAATTAGAAAGAAAAAGACGGAAGAACAAAAGAACGACAGGAAGGAAGGAAGACAGAAACAGGGGGAGGGAAAGGAAGAGAGAAAAGAAAGGGCAAGGAAAGGAAAGGGAAGGAGAGGAAAGAAGAGCAGAGACAGGAGGATGGCCAGGACTGGAGGGCAGACAGAGGAGCGTACAGCCCGGAGCGCGGATCCCGCAGGCAGGGAGGACGCGCGGGCAGCAACTTGTTTCCCAGCTTCCCGGCGCTTCCCCGAAAGGGCCTCCCGGGTTCCGCGCTCCGGGCCGTCGGTGACCTCGGGCTCGTCCTGCGCCCTCCCTGCAGCTCCTCTGCTGCCGCCGGGCCGGGAGCGCCTCTGTGGCCGCGCGGGGACTTGGCTGTCCCGCGCTCGGGTGTCGCTCTTGGGTGGGGCCGCGCCCTGCACGGCCTCCGGGGCGCGTGGAGCCGGGCGCCCGGGAGCCGCACGGAGCCCTGGACCTTGGCACAGGGGCGCGCAGGCCTGACCCTGGGCAGGGGGGCCCTGGAGGAGGGGACCAGGGCGGCGCTGCGGGGACCAAGGGCCGCCTCCCGCTGGGGGGGGGTGTCCTGCTGCTTCTCCCGCCCGCTCGTCTCCCACGCGCACGGCCCGAGACCCCGGCGGCGCCAGCGCCCAGGCAGAGCCAGCCTCCCCGCGCCGCTCCGCAGGGAGAAGCCCGCCCCGCCCCGCCCCGGCCCGCCCCCGCCCGGCCCGGCTCGCCCGCCGCCCGCGAGCGCTCTTGAAGTCCAGCGCCCCGCGCACCTGGCGCCCGAGGAGCGCGCGGGGACGGCCAAGGGAAGCCGGCGAGCGCGCCCCGAGGACTTGGGGAGCCTCCAGCCCCCTCGCCCAGGGCCGGGGCGTCCTGGTGGGACCGGGGACGCCCGAGGGGCGGCGCGGAGTGACTGGCGGCCTCGGGGACCTCGGCGCAGGGATGCCAACATGTAAGTCTCCTTTCTCCGGGCCGAGTTCCTCCACACCTCCAGCTCTACCTTCCTTCCTTCCTTCCTTCCTTTTTTTTTCTTCCCCAACTAAATGCTTCTGCCAGGACTTCATGCGCAGTGACAAAGAGAACCGGTTTGTCTTCACCAGCCCCTCGAGGCGCCCGGGAGCGACACGCGCTGCCAGAACAGCGCCGCGACAAGTGTGCGCGCCCTTCCTCCTTCCAGCGAGAGCAAAACGCACACTGGGGCGGCGTGAGCGGGCTGGAGAGCGCGGGGCTGGGGGATGCGGGGGGACGCGTTTTCGATTCAAACTAACCAAGGAGTAGGAGCTGCGCCCTGGGCCCCGGCCCACGCCTGAAGGGCGAGCTCTCCGCGCGGGGCTGGGGGCCGGCAGGTGCCTGTGTGCAGGGAGGTGTTGGCCCCTTCACTCGAGAAGTTTTTCTTGGATCTCAAGGATATTTGAATAGTTAAAAAAAAAAAAATCAGAGCGCGGAGAAGTTCTCAGATGTTCTGTAGATGAAAAAGTAACGAATGTTGGGTTTTAAGTGATAGGGTCTGGGAGGGCCTTGTGGATGGCTGGATGGTGCCCGCTTAGGAAGGTGCCGGGCGACAAACCCCAGAAGCTTGCGGTCCCAGAGGTGCGGTGCTCGGAGCCGCCCGGGCAAGGGCCGCCAACACTGCCGGGCCTTCTGGAATGAAAAGAGGAAGGTTGTTCTCAAAAAGGCCAAGCTGATTTTTGTGGCGACTAAGAAGTTACTTTTCCTTGTAATATGTAATTTCCCCTCTGATGTTTTATTTAATCTTGGACAGACCCCCAGGCGGAAGTTGCCATCTCTCGAACCCTTCCCTTAACTGTCAGTAGTTTCCAGAAATTGGTATTCACTCCCCGTGGCCTAACTGCTAGGTCCACATTTCTTCCCTCTTGAATTTACTCTTTCAGTAAATAGCTGGATAAAGACCCTCAAGTGTTCCCCTTCCCGGCTCCGCCTCTCCTTACCTCCCACCCCCAGCGCCCTCAAGCCCCCCACTCGCAGCTGGGTCCCTGCGCCGTGGAATTGGCACGGACCAGTTATTTGTCACTAGAGCTGCATGTGGAGTAAGTCCACACCTGTGAATTTTACAGCTTCATTTTTGCCAGTGTAATCAGCAAGGTATAACCTGAGAGAATTTACTTTGGGAAACAGCCAAGAACCTCATACACAAGCAACGCATTTTGAACGAATATGAGTTTGTTTTAAACTTCGGGTTTTCCTGAAAATGCAGCAGGGTTTTTAACAGCAAGTATTTGTCCAGCTTTCTTGGTTACTCAGACCTTCTGAGGCAATAAAGCATACTACACGTAAAAACTATGAATGCCAGTTTGTCTAGAAAAAGACATGAAACTGGTCAGCAGGTAATGTAAAAAAAAAAATCCTGATTTTGAAGTTAAGTACATGAAAACAAATGTAAAGGTATTAGTCCATTTGAATTCCACAGGATTAAACAATCATGTCACTGTAGAGTATACATGAATATTCAAATATATCAAATATAAGGTTCAATGCCCTAATTTGTGTTTCCTTATTGAATTATTTTAGCAGAAAGATTTTCCAGTTTCCAAAGTTTGCTAGATTGTAACTAAATTTTTTCCATTTTTTTCTGCTTAAAATTCATACGGAATGATTTAAGATGGTCTGATTCTTTTTATAATTATGATAGAATATATGGAAATATCTTCCCCCGTAAATACTTCCATTATCTCACTGAAAAATGTTTGAGTGGGGAACATTAATTATATTATCTTTAAAATTTTAATTTTAATGCATTTCAAGTGCACAAACTACTTTTTTCTACCTATTTCTTGTGGAGACAGAGTACATATCTATCCTTACACTCAAATAATGAAATTACACACTACAAGCATATTTTGCAGCCATGGTGAGTGCATTTTCAAGGACTCAGAAATTTAATAGATTTAGCAAGACTTGCATCAGTTGGTCTTGAGCTGCATGAAGCTAGGTTCCATTTATGGCTTATATAAATTACATGACATTGTGCCCCTCCAGTGCCAGCGGTGAGTGAGGCCATTGTCCTCTGGCTTACGGGAAGTATCAGAAGCCTGCAGTTCCGCTGCCTAACTGGACACGTCACTATGCTGTTTGGAAATAATAATTTGAAAAAAAATCGGTTTATATATTAAAAATAAACTGACAACCACTTCCTTGAAACTAACCATTTTTCTAACTGCCCATGATATCTTACAGAGGTTTTACATCTCCGATGGGTTCATTAAGAGTTTCTAGAGACCATTGAAAATTTAGACTGAATAGTGAAAGACTTTGTTCCATGTGTGTGGCATGCACAGGCAAAAAACTGTATCTTTCCATTTTCATTTCTGATTGGCTGGCATGTCTCCTAGGAGATGCATACTCCATGTTCGGGTCATAAAATTCAAAGGATATATCAATCATGACAAAAATGCCAATAAAATCTGAATGTGGCTACCTGCGTATACATCTTACTTTCCTTTATTAGCATCATGCAGGTTGGAATTTTGGGGGATGCCTTAAAAAACAAACTTCACGATTAATTTATTTAAAACATCTGTAGCAAGAATGGCAGAATTGGTGAAAAAAATCACAAATCAGTAAGAAAAATAGTTACACCATAACCGAATAGCATACAAATGACATGAAAATGTCAATCCAAAGGAGATGCTATAGTACACGATACTGATGAAAGTTTCTTGAGATAGACTATCTATTTCATGGGAACATGTGTGTATAACTTCTTGGTTTGAAATAATTTTAAATGCACAGAAAAGTTGCAAGTATAAAAGTAGTACAAAGAACACCTGTTTGCCCATTACCCAGTGTAAATATTTACCCTATTTCTTTTATCATTCCTCCATCTTTCTGTCTCTTTCTGTCTCTATCATCTATCTATTTATATCTTCCTTCCTTGCTTGCTTCCTTCCTTCCTTCTTTCCTTCCTCCCTCCTTTCCTCCTCCCTCCCTCCCTCCTTTCCTCCTCCCTCCCTCCCTCCCTCTCTCCCTCCCTCCCTCCCTCCCTCCCTCCTTCCTTCCTTCCTTCCTTCCTTCCTTCCTTCCTTCCTCATGTTAATTTTTCTCTAACCCATATGGAATAAGTTATACACAACAGGTCTTTAGAGATAACTTTTTTTTTCATTTAAATTTTTATTGAATTATTTGTAGAGTCATAGGCAGCTTAAGAAATAATACAGAGAGACCTATTCCCCAAGGGTAGCATTCTGCAAAGCTGTACAAGAACACAACGAGGATATTGATGTGGTCTGTTTTTCTTGTTCAAGTCTCCCCAGCTTTACATGAACTCCTGTGTGTGTGTGTGTGTGTGTGTGTTTCTGAAGGTTGATATTAATCTCCCCTATGGTACAATTGTTTATGCCTATGCTCAGGAAGGCTGAGATTTGTGCGGATTTGAAGGGCATGGGTGAACCCAACTTAGATTAAGGACTTACACCGAGTAACAGAATAGCACTTTCTCTTTTTATCCATTGCTTAAGGTTCAGGAACATGATCTTGAACCAGCAGAAGAAATGAAATCATGAGCAGACTTGAATGAACCAAATTACCATTCTTTACACTCTGACAGAATTAAAGTATTCTCTCTGGCACTCTCTGTGGCCCTTTATAAAAAGATTTGCCGTGAAAATACAATTTTGACTACTGCTGATACTGATAGAATTAGTACCATATGAAAGTCTCCATTATTTCAAAATTTCTTCCCTCATTCCTGTTTATTGTGTGACTTTGGGGGAAAGCCACTAGGGGTAGAGTGATGAGAGATGGTAGGTTTTTAAGAGTATTTTAGCAATGCATTTGGATAAAATCATGCTCCAAGGGGTCAGAGCCACATTTAAAACAATTTCTATACCATTCTAAAGTTCTAAAGCTTCCTGAAACAGGACTCAGCGTATTGTGTTTTGCAGCCTATTCAGATTGAAAAGGGGAGCCAGTTTGCAGTGGAGGTGGCTTGGTTCTCAAAAGGATCTCTGGCTTGGATGCCTGGTGTTGTGTGTTGTCTTTTGGCTCCGCCACTTATTATGTGACTGTGGGCAAGTCGTTTAGCATCTTAACTTCCTCACCTGTGAGGTCACCTTTTTTATTTTGTTTTTTTTTTGCATAATCTTTCAATTCCTTTCGGTTCTAGAAGCCTACGACTCTCTTTTACTTAAAAACATTTCTGCTGTCTTTGAGAGAACTTTGAGGCCACAACCAAAATATCACAAGATCACACTATGTTTTTTGTAGTTCCGACTTAGAACCTTAGTAACCCTGCTGAGGAGTTTCCATTCCTGTGAGAAAACTTAAAGTCTCAGGGATGTGTCTCTGCTAAGTGATCCCCTGAGAAGACACAAAGTGCTTTCCTTCCTCTGTTCTAGTCTTAATTTATTTGTTTCTGGTCTTCAGTAAACAGTGAAGTGGATGAGAGTTGGCGTGCCCCACGGTTTATGTTAACTGGCAAGCGCCTGCCCTGTCCCGGGCCTCTTTCCCTGCACGGGGAGGGAGGCGATGGGGTTGGGGTGCCTGGAGCCCTCTGCTGTCCCCACGGCGACTGCCTGGCGGGGGCTGCCGGCAGCGTTCCTCCACCGCCAGGCCGGGGGATGGCCTGTCTGTATGCCAGAACCCTTTGTAGCAAGGGAAGCATTCCTGATGAGCATGATTCTGAGAACACATGAACTGCCTTTGGGACTGCTGTGCATACGTGTGGCACGGAGAATTGCCGAGCACAGAGGAGTGAGAAGCTGGGCGGCGTCCTGGGCTGGCAGCTGGCTTTGACTGATGGGTCCCTTCATTTCTCTGGGCCTTGGTTTCTTCTCTGTGACACTGGGAGATTAGACCGTCTTTGGTTTCCAACTCTAAACCTCTTTGAATATATAGCTGTGCTTTTGTTTTAGAAGCAGTCATTCTCCCTGGAGTGAATGGGAAACACTCATTCACCCAGCACAGACAAGGCATGGACCCCTTCTTCCAAAGGGGGGAGCTTCCCATGGGGCAGAGGTTATGGCTTTAATAGAACTGGCACCTCCAGTTCTTTGTGCTGGCTGATATCCTAATTTTAGGAGAGGAGTAGGTTTGGAAAGTTTAAAAAGTGGCCCCCTAACTCAACTTTTAGTAGAGGAACTAGGATGCAAATCTTTGCCATTCCAGAGTTTATAGCCATTATAGTTATTTTTCACTCTAACATATGCTTCTCAACAGGCCATAAATGTGATTTCCTTGTCAGGCATTTTGGATGGAAGTTTTTGAAAACATACCTTAACCTTTTCCTGCTTCAGCATTTCCACCAGGGGCTGCGTGCTGGTGGGGGTTGTAGTAGAGCACCACAAAAGCGTGGCATGAGTTTCAGAAACAACGTGGACCTTCTGTGTTTATGGCAGACATGAATCCCCATTTCCATACCTGTCCCCAGGTGATCCCAGAAATGGCCACAGGGTTGGCCAACCGATGTCTACATATGAGCTTTGTCCTGCCGTCTGCTCTCGCTTAAGTCTTTGCTCTTGATTTCCCTGTGGATAGGACAGCCCAGCCTATGTCAGAATGTCCCAGATGACTGTAACAGGGTAGCTCATATTTGTGAGGTGCTGGCTGAGTCTCGGGCACTGGTCTTTAAAGGCTTTACCTTATTGGATCATCTCAGCAAGTCTGCGCTGCTGCCCACCCGGTTCTCCAGAGGAGGAATCAGACACCCAGAATGGGAAGGAAACTCCCCAGGGCTGCCTTTTCCCAGGAGGCAGAACCAGGCCCGTCTGGCTCTAGCTTTGGTTCTCTTTGCTCCTGTATGGCCTCCACGGGAGGAGACGGGGTACAGGCAGGAGACATCGTGGGATCAGTTCCGGGCTGCTTTTGCTTGGCCGAGGCTTTTCTTCCCATTTCCCTGCTTTTCTGTTTACCTCTACACCTGTTTCTCAGAGAAACCACCTCCAAGTAAATGACTTGACTCGTAAGTGTAGCGTTAGTTGCCCCTCTTTTTGGAAATACGACGACTCGATGACCTCTTGTAGCCAAATCAACCCTCTCCTTTTGGGAATCTCAAGATCTCCTGGAGGTTTCTGACTGTTACTTAACTGCCTTCCTGCCTCAAGACTGTTTGGCTCCCCAGCCCATTTGTGGTCCCTTTCGGCGACTGCCGGTTACCATGGCTGCCCCTCACTGACTTGCCTCCTTCGATGATGCTGAGCCAGTGAGAAGGTCAGACGGCTGTTGGAGCCAGGATGCCCTGCCTGCTCCTGCCCAAGTCAAAGTCATTATTAAATGTAATTTTCCACTTAAAGAGGAGACCATTGTACAGAAGATTATTTGGAAGTTTTCAAAGCACTGCCCTCCGTCTGATGCCGTTTACTTGTGGTTTGCTAGCTGTTTTAAAACACCGATAGTGTATAAGGAAATGAATCTTCTTGGAAGGTTAATGCTTCAATGCTCCATTTCAGGGGAAAGAACAGAGCTTGGACAATTTATTGTAAGGCATCAGATGTTCTAAAGTGAAAACATTGCCTTAAAGCCTCAGTTTCCGGGAGGCTGTTGGGGAGGTTTATAGAAACATCTTCTTGCTACTCGGGTGAACAGATGTCTGGTGATGCTCAAGGTGAAGCTAAACTTGCTTTATTTCTTCATAAATGATTTCTTTCTTGAGTTGTCTATTTCCCCATCTTCATGCAGAACTCGTCTATTATAGATATTCTGATAAGAGGCAAATAAAATTAAGGCATTTTCCCCCTTTGCCTGATTAACTTAAAGGAGGTGACTAGTTCATCATCTTCTAAGTTCTTTCTTTATTTGGAAGCAAGAGAGAAAGAGGTTTCTATTTTCCAGTCCCTGTTGGAAACTGACGCTTTTACCGTTATCGTAATGTTTTACTGAATACTGTATACCAGTTTTTGCTTTCTTCCCTTGCAGGATGCTGCACGCAGGTCGAACGTGGAACTGTCACTGGAGATGGAAGCCGTGCCCTCTGTTATTCTTATTTGCTTTATATATCATATGTGTGCCTCACTCAGGTAAGGAGAACTTATTCTTTACAAATCCTAGATTTAATAGTGATGGCCTTGCCTTCAGTATAAGGGTGCTGCTATAACTTTATTTCTCATTGCCTTATTCTGCTTCTGTCCTCCCTCTTCTTTCTGAAAACTGTGTGAATGCTATCGCTTTCATCGTCACTTTATTTTCTAAGGAATATATTTCTTTAATCTCTTGCTGTGTTTCTTTTAGTTTTATTTATTTATCGAGCCCATATTGAGTGATGAGACAGCTACACACCCAACATAAAAGGTGACAGCTATTTCTCCTACTATTGAATAAATACACAGCACTGAAGTCTCCTTTCAAGTTTCCATGTAGTTATTTATGGAAAGGAAAGTGTAGACTTTGCCATTTTAGTCCCTCCTGATTTTAGTAGCGTGTTGCAATGTGAAATACGAATTTGAAATTAACTTTTAAACCATGCAGTTTATATAATTTACTTAAATTGGCACGAACAAATTAATTTTAAATTACAGTATGTTTATGGAATCAAAATATCTAATTTTTATGATTACAACTCTTTCTGAACGTTGAGGCCAAAAGTAAATTTTCTGTAAACAGCTAATTATATGAATAAGCCAAAAGAGCCTAAAGAATGTGAGTGACGTTTAAAAGTAAACCATCTCTTCAGTGCTTGGTTTTGTCACTGAGCACATTGCATTTCCCTTAAGTCCATTCTGTTTTGCTCTTTTTGTTTTCTGTTGCATGAATTCAGCTTATTATCTTTTCCTTTAGAGTAAAACTAAAATGTCAACTAGGAAAGTAATTACTCACAAAGTCTTATGCACTTATTAATTTAATCAAAATTTTGGAAAGCTCATATTTATAATATACCTGTTTGTTCTTATATATTATGCATTTAAAGAATCATGAACATAGATTATCTACTACAATTGCTTATGGATGGACCAAGAAATTAACCTCCTATTTAATATGCAAATACTTTTTTTTCCCGAGCCACCAAGTATTTTAAGAGTCTCAGCTATTTACTTGGAAAATCCCTGGCACTTGCTTGGTGACTTCGAAACAAAACTGATCCCTGAGTGGATTTTTTTTGTGTATTTGTTTCAATTTCACTATAAAGCCACTTAGTCACTGCTAGAAAGAGGACATGAACTTAAGAGATGTGAAAATGAAATACATATTGGATTTTTATGATGTACGGTGTTGAGCTGTGTCTTAACTTTTGTACGTGATCCTTCAGGAACCAATTATATGATGTGAAATATATTGTGAGATTAAAATTACTTGACTTTCATTTTTGTTGGGTCACGTATTTGTAATTTTTTAGGGTTTCTTCAATCCAAACACCTCAAATTGGAACTTTTGATTTTAGATGTCAGCATTTTAATTGAGATGTATGCACTTTGTTGATTTGAAAGGAAACCCATGCTTTTAGACTAAGTAAGAGGAATCAGCGGGGCTGGGACTGTGTGGAGGTCTTAGGGGTGCACTGATACCCACGTGGCTGCTGCCAGATGACTTCCATCTGATTTTGTCTTATCTCACGTGAGGAATTTCTTACTTGATTTCTCTCATGACCCAGCTCTTTCTGTGCATTGAGTAAGCTTTTGTGCAGATGGGTTTCTGTGTTCAGTCACGTAGCCGTTACATTTTGTATCTGTACCCTGTAACCATGACTCAGAGTGCCTCAGCCGATAAGGGGACGCTTGAATCACAGAAACAATTAGCATTTCATGTAAAATTTTGGCCTCCAAGGATAACTCAGCATGGGGTTCCTTAAAGTGAAGTCTCAAACCATTTGAAATAATATTGTAACTTTCGATAGATCTAATTTTCAAAGTCCCGGTCTTTTGCATAAATCGAAGTGCGATACTGCTGTACTTCCCAAGGGCAGGTAGAGCTTAGTGGTGAAGTTATAGCCCTACTTATGCGCTCTGACTTTTTCTCTTCTCTGGGTGACCCCTGGGTGACAGCATCCCATCTGGTGGCATTTTTAATGGCCCTGATCCCTTCCAGGGCCCTAGAGGCCCCTCTGGGCTGCTTGTGCTCGTTTGCACCTGCATTTGTGGGAGGCACCCCCAACATCGCGTGTGCAACAGGACCTTTGCTTCCAACCTCTGTCTAAAATGGACTCTCCCCCTGTCTTTCCACTCCCTCCTACTGTCCTGCTGCAGCCCGCACCCTCGTGGGCCTTTCTCTCCCTCGGCCATGCCACCCTGGAGTCCTCTCTCTCCAGTCTGCGCTTGTCTGGCTATTTTTGACATTCAGATCTCAGTTTAAATACAATCACGCCAGGCAAGCTTCCCTCTCCCAATGCCGAGGCCCTCCTCACCCCACCCTGCAGTGACCGTCGGTGCAATCTGGTTCTCTCTCAATTGTTAACATTTTGTGAATTTGTGATAACCAGGTTGGAAGGTTGGCAAAACCTCTTTTGATTGTGAAGATTGGCAATTCGTTCAGATGATTAAAAACTGGAATCCCATGGGTGGCCTCCCTAATTTAATTCACATAACGGCCATAGAGGATTGCATTAAGTCTT
>PVKY010010733.1:0-12454 GCA_004027775.1 Bradypus variegatus
GATGGTACAGCTGCCATCACAGCCTCGGTTGCTTAGCAGATTCACAGCTGACTTGTCAGCACGGGCAAGAAATAGACCTTCATTTATTTATTTCTTTTAAGCTGCTGAGATTTTGACATTGTTACCACAGCAAACCCCAACTCAGTGTGGCACAGCATTGGACAGTCTTGACTCTAGACCTGAAATTAGATTTCAGCTAAAATGAGTAACAGTAAAGAATGTCAGCTATAATGGTTTGGATACCTGGGCCACAAAGACTGATGAAAGCCTCTGGGTGCTGAATGTGCAGCTCCTTAGTGGGCCTGCCTGTAAATCTGCACTCATAAACTTATGAAATACCTGTCGCTTTGGAAGTGACAGCTGGTTTGAAGGCCCTAACCCTTTCCTTATATGTCTGAGCTCAAGCAGCTTTTCTTCAAGCAAAAGTACATGGTATTAGGCCTTGGAGATTAAGCAAGTGGTCGTTATCTGTTCCCTTGTTGTGACCTCTCCCTGCCCTGCATGTTCTGGCCACATTGTGCCTTCCAGAGCCTCAGCAGGCTCCTGCCTCAGTCTACCTCCTCTGGGAACACGTGTGCACCCCCATTGTCCTTTCCACTTCTGTTGGACAGGGGTTTGGGTGGTGTGCCTCAGTGTTGGTTGTCCTTCCCTTTTTGTTCATTTCCCTCTGGAGCTCTAGGGGGTAAATATGAAGTGGCACAGAAGACAGCCCTCTTTCGATGCCTGAACAGTGTGTTCTGAGCGGGGCTGGCAATGACTGAGTTGTGCCTGGCAATGACTGAGTTCTGCCTGGCATCCCCATGAGTTAGGGGAGCTAACTTGGGACATCGTGCTCGGGGCGTGGTTAGTGGCAGAGATTACTCATTGTCTGTTTTTGACGTCTGTCCAGGGCTTAGGCTCTTCCTTAGCTTTTGTTCTAGAACACTGAGGTGACAGTGGAAATGTCTGCTGCCGGAAGGAAACACTATTAGGAATGGCATTTCACTAGGGTGCTGGGGATCTGCCTTTCACATAAGGCACTAAAAGCCATGTAATTTGTGGAGAACTGAAAGAGGCTGGTGGGTCATTTTTCAAAACAGGTTCTTTACTGTCAAAACAATAATACATCTCCCTTATTTTTTAAGAATTGGATAATATGTAAGCATAGTAAAGAGGATGAATCCTCATAACACCACAGTGCAAAGAAAACCATTGCTAACACTTAAGAGTTTGATTTTCTTTCATTTTTTACATTCAAGTACATTTTTTAATGAAATTGCAATGGTGACAAGAGCAAACATTTACTGAACCCATACTGTGTGCCAGGAACTCCTTAAGCACTTTACATGCATTATCTTATCTAATCCTCACAACAGCTCTTTGAAGAATTATCTCCATTTTACAGAAGAGAAAACTGAGGTGTGAAGAGGCTAAGTCATCTGTCCAAGGTTACATAGCTCCTAATGGAGGTGCCAGAATGGAAACCAAACCAGTGTGTCTCTGGAGTCCATGGTCTTGACTATTACGTGATGCAGTAAAGACAGCGGTGGCTGACATTTCATGGAATTATACAATTAGGAATCATCTGGTTCATCTCTTTGTTTTCTAGATTAGGAAACTGAAGACACAGATTCGACTCAGTTTACCCAAAAACACATAGCTAGTAAACATCTGGGCCCAGACTGGAACCTGCCTCTCCTGATCCCCATTCCACATGCACGTTGACTAGAGGTGATTTATGAGCCTTTGTTCTCCTCCCCAGGCTCAAACCAAAGCTTCAGTGTACAGTGTTTCTCAGTGCCAAGTCCAAATTAAAGTATGGTCAGCCTACTTCCTAATACCTGAACATAATTTCAGTTTGTGTTCAGGGAATTTACGGTCCTATAATAATGACGATTATATAGCTGGCTGTGGATTACCCATGCAATGGTATGGTTACAAATAGCCAAAAGGTGCAGCCCAATAATAGTTCCAACTTCATGCCCTCTTCAAGCATTTATTTTTAAAAGACTGTCTCTTCTTATCCTTGGTTTTTTTAAATTGTAGTAAAATACACAAACATAAAATTGTATTTTAATTTTTTAAATTTAAAAAACTATGGCATTTAAAAATTTTAACCATTTTAAAGTGTACTGTTCAGTGGCATTAAGTTCATTGACGGTATTATTTGTACCGTCACCACAATCTAGCTCCTGAACTTTGTCATCATCCCAAACAGAAACCCTGTACCTGTTAAGCAATTTCAAGCATTTTTAACTGAGATTTGCTGACAAGTAGCAAGATGGATTGATTTGAGCCTTAAATGGCATTGCTTCCCCCAACCCAGACTCGAGGACTTGCCAAGCATTGTTATACTTTAAAGTGGGCCAAAAGTTAGTCAGCCATCTGTGTGTAAATGCTCCGGTGTGTCCGAGGCCGTCCCTTACCAGCAGTTGGTAAGAAAACAAATGTTGAGACCACAAGAGTTGGATGACCAGCTGTGGTAGGGGTGAGAATTAAAGGAAGAACAACAGGTGATTTCTTCTTGCTGAGAGTGGTAAGGTAAGATGTGAAAGCCTTTGTATCTTCAAACATCTTCGTGATGGACTTCTTAATAGAGAATGTCAAGCAGCTTTAAAATTATCTGATATTATCTGTGAGCTCCAGGAGGAGCTCACAGATGTGACCTTGTTGTGGAGGAGGGCAAGAGCTAGTTCTTATGAATCTCACAACAATGTTGAGCAAAAAACGACACAGAAGAGTATTATATAACAGCAAAACAAATGTATACTGTTAGAAGTGAGGGTCATGGTAACCTTTGGGGATAGGGGCAGTGATGTGTGTTTGGAGAGGGGCACAAGGAGCGTTTCCATTTTGCTTCTTTAACTGGGTGCTGTTTACATGGCACGTTCAGTTTGTGAAAATTCATTGAATTTTATACTTACTAAATATGCTCTTTTCTGTGTGTAAATTGTAATTTTCAACTAGAGTTGAAAAGTCCTCATTCATGTTTGTGTGTCTTGTAGCACATGGATACTCAGAAAATCTTTGTTTAGTTGAATTGGTGTGAAATGATGTGTAATTTATCATCTTGGTATGAGGGAAACATCTTTATCTAGAATTGCCAGGTCTATGTGTGTAGAAACTCATTCTTTGAGTCTATTAAAATATATCTTGAGTGGCTTCAGTATAGACCACTCTGGAATAAAGAATTGTGTTCATAGTTCAGCAAGCATTTACTGACAGGAGCCTCCTGGGAATAAGAGACAGTGCTAGCCTTACAAACCTGGTACAAGGAAGAGCATGACATCATCTCTCCCCCAAAGGAGCCTGCCCCCTGGGGGATTAAAGTACATAGATGAGTGTGATCAAAGGAGTGAAGTGGTGCTACAAGAAAGTATAAAATGTCATGGAGGTTTACAGAAAGGAACAGCAGCTTTCCTCTGAGACTGGGGAAAACTTCACAGGGGAAGTATCATTTGAAACGGCGCTTTAAAAATATGTAGGATTTTGTTAAGTAGAAGTGGATGGGCAAATACATTACAAATATTATTTGTACAAGTAAATCCATAGAAAATTCACATGCATTCTGAATGGTATCCTTCAAATACAGGTGAGCCCTGCAAGGTAAGTGAGGCCTTACAGTGCCCAGGTAGTATTTAACTTGGGAGGCTCTAGGGAACCAAAGTAAGTTGCTGAGACATAGATAATATGATCAGCCCTGATATCTCCAGTGAGATCAGATTTCCAGCCATAGTAATAGTACAGTTACCATTTATCCCCGTATCTGCCCAAAATAAACATTTTCCAGGTTTAGTACATTTTTTGTTGCTGTAGTTTGAACCCATTCCAATTTGGATCCACTGTTGAGCTTTTGTGAGCTTCCTGTCATCAGTCCTCTGGATTTATGTATGGTTACTGTCCACCTTCTCCCTTTCCTACACCCATCCTTCCCTCTCAGCCAGGTGAAGTCACAATTCCAGTATTCTTTTTTCATACATCGTGTTTTCTAGTCTTACAGCAATTGATTTGGCATTTATTTCTTTTCAGCCTGTCCTACGTGGTGCTCTTCTACCAGATAAAACAACCCGTGTCTCTCATTCATGGCAAAACTATATGTGGAAGGAGAGGGGCCAAAAAATAATATTAATGTTTTTAAGAATACTGTTTTTAAGTTGTGAAGGAGGTGGGACCCGCTGACCTGGGACTGTGCCCCACCGTGCCACTGGGCTCCCACCTCTGGGGTAAAGCACACTGAATGGGATTTTCCATGTGGCAACTCATTGTTGGAGACAGTCAAATCGGGGTCCGTCAGTTGGTGTGAAGTCTGTTAAGTTAGAGTTAGTATCTTACTAATTTTTTTTGCTAGGTCAGCCTACTAGTCCCTAAAAAAAATAAAAAAAATAAAAAAAATAAAGGGTTCTGTGCTGAATATTATCTTATCTCCCGTTCGGTTTCTATTGGGATTATTGGGATTCTATATCAAGGCCTTATTCTAATTAAAGGGTTGTTAACTTGACAAATAAGATACTTCTGTTTAGATTTTTGAATTTTTGCTTAGGAATATTGTCCACATCTTACAAAGACTTGTTTCAATACTGTCAGAAAACTAAATAGTAAAGTAAGCTGACATGGAAAGAGGACCGAAGTTAGAATGACTTGGGTTCAATCCTAGCTCTTTAAACTTCAGTTTCTATGTGTTAAATGGATTTAACACATTGTTTGCTTGACATGTTAGTGGGGATCCAACAAGACAACCCCTAAGAAACATACATAGTTCCTGGCACACAGTGCAGCCTTTCCCTCATAGGGCACAGACTAGCCACACCCCTGCCACCATGCTCAATGCTACGTTGCAGTTCTTTTCTTTCGGTGAGAAGGCCTTTTCACATGGTCCTAGAATTATCACTATTAAAAAACTAAATTACTGTGCTTGTGATTTGAGGTTATTTCCATTTCTAAAGACTGTTGTTGTATTATGCAATTATTAAAATTAATCTTGTACTGTATTCTGTTACATCTGTTTAATGATTCCATTTAAAAAATCATTTTCTTGCTCCAATGAATAATTTTACTGGAACTTCACTTTCTTTTCCTTTTTTGTTCTCTTGTTAAATGACTGTGTTCTGAACTGGAAACATCTCCCACAATGGTGAAGTTCAGTAAATGGGGTGTGGCAGGCATCCCAGTTACCTGAACATTTTAGAAAACCAAGACTCACTTGTTCCATACTGCATGTTCTACCCCGGCAACCAACATTTTGCATTTAATCAGACAGAAAATTGGTTACCCTGGGAGACCTGAATTTTAGTGTACCTGGGTACAGGGAATTGGACTGACCTATATTCAACCTGGGACAATAGTAGGGAGTTCTTATTCTCTAAGTGCTTGCAGTGTGAAACTCTGGGATTTAAATATGTTTGTTATGTGTGCACAGATTCTTTCATAGTATGTATCTTTGATTTCAGATTTTTAAGAGCTTCTTTACTACCTTTCAGGTAGAACGTCATGACATGAATACCTTAAGCCTGCCCCTGAACATACGCCGTGGGGGGTCAGACACCAACCTCAACTTTGATGTTCCAGATGGCATCCTGGACTTCCACAAAGTCAAACTCAGCGCAGACAGCCTGAAACAAAAAATCCTAAAGGTCACAGAGCAGATAAAAATTGAGCAAACATCCCGCGATGGGAATGTTGCAGAATATCTGAAACTGGTCAACAGCGCAGACAAGCAGCAGGCTGGACGAATCAAACAAGTCTTTGAGAAGAAGAATCAGAAGTCGGCTCACTCCATCGCCCAGCTGCAGAAGAAGTTAGAGCAGTATCACAGAAAGCTCAAGGAGATCGAACAAAACGGAGCCTCCAGAAGCGCGAAGGACATTTCCAAAGACAACCTGAAGGACATACAGCACTCTCTGAAAGATGCCCACGCGAAATCACGAACTGCTCCCCACGGCATGGAGGGCAGTAAATCGGGCATGCCGGGGGTATCCCTCACTCCACCTGTGTTTGTTTTCAATAAGTCCAGAGAGTTTGCCAACTTGATCCGGAATAAATTTGGCAGCGCCGACAACATCGCTCACCTAAAAAATTCCTTAGATGAATTTAGGCCCGAGGCGAGCGCCAGGGTCTACGGGGGCAGCGCTACCATCGTGAACAAGCCCAAGTACGGCAGCGATGACGAGTGTTCCAGCGGCACGTCGGGCTCCGCTGACAGCAACGGGAACCGGTCATGCGGGACGGGCGGGACGGGCGCACTGGGCAGCCAGGCGAAGCTCACCATGATCCTGGAGGAGCTGCGGGAGATCAAGGACACCCAAGCACAGCTGGCTGAGGACATCGAGGCGCTGAGGGTGCAGTTTAAGAGGGAATACGGCTTTATTTCCCAGACCCTGCAAGAGGAGAGATACAGGTATTTGGAACTGTTGTTTTGGAATTTTGTTAGAAGCCGGAGTTACTAATTGCAGAGAAATTGTCTTCGTTGAAAGTGGTGTGCTTGTGGTTGTGTTTTCCATAGATATGGATGTGGATCAAAAGGCATTTAGGGACCAGTAATTCTTTGCGTTTTTCGTGGCTGTGGGTTTTGTAGTTTGTGACTTACAGCTAACTATTTAAAGAGATGTTATGTATCTGGATTTTTTAAATATGCCTCTTAAGATCCTCGCTCAGTAGAATTCTGCTGTAAAGACTCATCACACTAATTCAAAGATCTTTATTTCATTCCCCTCCGTAATAACTGTCAGTAAAAACTGATTCATTGTTCAACAAGGTAGATTTTATTTGGTATATCAGTCTTGAAATCTTTAATAATTTTTGTGTACTGAATTTTGCTCGTTAAGCTTTTCACGTTAAGTGAAATGATATCAAAGTAATCTTAAAGTATAAATTCAAATCATGTGGGATATCTTAGCTAATTTAAAACTCAGGTATTTTGTAAGCCTACTTTTATGTTTATAGGTTAATTTTTTCAAGTGCATATACCCAAATATGAGGTGATTCTCCCTCCCATTTTCCTAATAAAAAGATCCCCCCAAAGGTTTTTTGGTCCAAATGAATGTTAGCCCCTAAGAATATACATAGTGACATTCCTATTACATACTGAAACATTTAACTTTTCAATTCAACTCGGACACCACTTTGTACCTGATATATGATTTTATGTATATGTTAATTTAGAATTTAATTATGATTTTATGTATATATTAATTACAATGGCTTTTTTCAACACATATTTTGTGAAACTATTTTTTAAACTTTCCAGATTTATCTTTGAGTTTGGTATCTTTGTCAAATAAGATCTATTTTTTGAGTCATAGTTTTTCCATAGTATATTGATTTTAATTGCATCTGAATAGTTTGGGGTACAACACTTTTTAGATGCAAATTTTATCTCAAGACACAAATATCCATTAACATAAATTTAGGGCAGTTTTTATTTTCATTTATTTCCTAGAGTTATGCTTGTGATCCCCAAGATATAGCTATGCACTGTAGTGTTTACTTAAGAGATCTTTAGCCCATTTAGCGCCTATGAGCTCATAGCTAAGAATAATCATGATATCTATGTTGAGTTATTTTGATTCCGTTTTTTTTTTAATGATTCTGTCAGATGTCCCATATAAGCACCTAAAACTAGCATTGATCAAAACCATTCCAGGCTAATGCATCTTCCCAAAACAGTGTTTCCTTTTCCAAAATAGACATTAAAAGATTTCAAATACAAGACAGATCTCTTCTCTGAATGGGGGGAGGAGGGATATGGGATTGGAAACTTTGGGGAACAATAAACTTTTGGAAATGCTGCCAGATACACTATCTATAATTTATGACAAGCTTATTTTTTTATTGGCACTTAAGTTCCAAGACTTAAAAAATTTATTCGGTGTAAGTGTGTGTTGTGAGACACAGTAGCATTGGCGGCAGAGTAGAAGTTGATACTAAAAGATGGTTCTTTCCTTATGGACTCTCTGGAATGTGAGACCCATGATGGTGAACCCCTAGGCACTGTGGGGGGCAGGGGAGGGAGACGCCACCACGGATGCCAGTGGGCCCTTGATCCCAGGCAGCCTTGTCTTCTGACCGGCCCTGGCGAATGGTCAGCTGACAACATTTGTCCTGTCTTCACCACAGTCGGATAAGGTGCAGGTCAGAGGTGGGCAGAAAAGCCAGACTCGATTTGCATGAAACCTCAGCGATGGGGACCGAGAGTTAAGAGTGTAAGACCAGTCCTTTACAGAGCTTGAATTCACTGTAATCCAAGGGTGTTTCCCACAACTAGACCTTTGGGGAAAAAAGTCTTCCAGGGAATGGAAACAAGCCAAGGGACACTGGCAGCAGTAAGGTAAAAAGGATGTAATTCTAGAAGGGGCTGTTAGGAGACCTTTGAAATGTTATTCTCAGAACTGGCTCCTCTCTTGGTAAAGGTACGAACGACTGGAAGACCAGCTCCATGACCTGACAGACCTGCATCAGCACGAGACGGCCAACTTGAAACAGGAGCTGGCCAGCATCGAGGAGAAGGTTGCCTACCAGGCCTACGAGCGGTCCCGGGACATCCAGGTGCCTTTCCTCTTGCCATCAGACACTCAGGCCAGGTCTCCCCAGGCTGTAATTCATTCAGCAAACCAAGTGAATGACCCCCAAACCCTAAAGGCTCTCTGGCACATGGAACAAGATGTTTTCTCTGCACAATCATTTCTTTTCCACCTTTTTTACCCCACTGGCTCATGTTACAGACATTATATGAAGACACTGTCTTCTCCAAGTACTTTCTGTCTAAATCAGTTAATAAGTATTTATTATCTTGCCCAAGCCCATGAGTTGTAAAATGGCCTCCCCACCATCACCAAAATCTTAAAAATGTAAAAGTATGAGACAAACTCTGCCTTTAAGAAGCTTACCGCCTAGGTGAGGAGTCAGGAGTAGTAGCTCAACTGCCAGACAGCTCAAGACAACATGAACAAGTGCCAAGTTGCATGGCACAGACTCTAAAAGGCACAGAAATTCACACCTGTGGTGCCCAGCGAGCTTTGGAATGGGGGGGGGGGTTGTCTGTCATTTGAGTGGCAAGACATCAGAGTCCACTCCAGGGTCTGACATTTACTAGTTGTGTGGCCCTGAGCAAGCCTTGAGTCTATTTGCTCATCTGTAAAATAGAAGCTTTCATATTTGTAGGAATGTCAAGCCTTTGAGTGTGTACCACGTGCCAAGTACTAACAGAGCACTTCACCTGTATTTCCTCATTTACTCTCCACGACAGCTTACAAGGTAGTTCCTGTCACTAGCCCTATTTCTCAGATACAGAGACTAACACACAGAGAGGTTAAGTGGTTTGAACAAGGTCTCACAAAAAGTCCTTCGATAATGAATGTGAATGAATATCCTGGAAAAGGTGGGACTTGAAGGGATGGGTGGGATCCAGGTGGCTGGAAGGAAAGGGGTGGCTGATCAGTATAAACAAAGGCACATTCTGGCATTTACTAATGTGATACTAGCACCTTAGAAAAACAACCCTGGGCTTCTTGATCTCCCTAATCCTCAAGTAGTGCTCAGCTTCATAGGCTCACATCTCCTTGGTGGGCAGTGGTTATTTTCTCCAGCTCTGTGAAGGCTGTCGGCAGCTCGCCCCATTGTACAAACATAAAGGTAGAAATTTCTCCTGTGATTTCTGAGCTAGAGTCCCAACTGCCCCTGTTTTATTCCACTCTGTGTCTAGGACTGAGCCTGTGCTAATCCCAGATGTCTACTTGGACAGTTCTGGGAAGCCAAAGCATCAGAGCTGATGGGAAGTGTTTGTCTCTGGAGACCACTGGCCTTCCTTTGGAGTAGAAGACCCTTGGCGGATTTCTGGCCCTGCTCTGGGTCAGGAGACTTAGCTTCGCCACTGACTGGTTTGAAAACTTGAACCCATTTAAATGTTGTGTTGTCAGGACCGGTACTGACAGTTTATTAGGTCATTCTATTTTAGAACGTGTCCGGGATGTCACGGGGTCATGTCTGAATGTATGGCTCAAAGTTGGTTGTCTGTTATTCGGAAGATAGTTTAGGTTAATATTGTTACTCCCTTATTATTTTAGGGGGGTGGGGAAGGGGTCCGATAAGGGGAGACACCACGCAAGCACAACTTAAAAAAATTCAGATGAGTTCATTTCACCATTTCCTGGTTTCATCTCTAGCTCAGAAGTGCAAAGATGACATCAGTGTCAGTTTCTAAAGGAATCTTTCTTGTCATGATGGTTAGAATTCTGGCTCTACCACTTTCTCTGTGTGACTTGGCCAAGTTCTCCCTGTGCCTCAGTTTGCTCATCTATAAAATGGTGATGTTAATGAGCTCTACCACAAAAGATTGTCAAGAGGATTAAGTGGGATAATACATGTAACGTACTTAAATCTTTGCTTGACACACAAGTAGTCAACAAATGTTGGCTGTTCTGTTCTTTTTAGAATATTGGTGAGTAGCCATGTGTTCCTCAGGGCTTGGGGCGATTGGCTCTGCTCAACTTCATCTTTATTTCCTGTGGGTTTTTTTTTTTTTTTGGTCTTATGGTTAGGTTATACCAAGAGGATAGCTAGTAGATGAAGGTGGCTACTGCAGAGAAGTAGGAGTTTTGTTATTTTAAGCTTTTGAGGGGTTTTGTTTGTTTTTTTGTTTGTTTTTAATTGTTTTTAACCCTGAATTCCCAATTTAAAAGTGTTTAAAGGTACTCCTTTCCTCTGCCCTCATACCTAGTATGTTAAATATGGGACCAGAGGAGTACTCAAGTTTATGGGGCTGAATATGTCTTGGTGCTATTCCTGGCAATTCAGTGTTTAATTTTGTCGGAGTTTACTTTTGCTATTGGAAAAAAAACAAAAAAACTTGATGGTAGTTCTAAGGCAATTCAAAACTCAATCCCTTTTTGCATATAATTCATCTACTTAATAGATAAATAGATTTGCCTAAAATATGGATCTTTTTGTCTTGTTCTATCACCTTTTCCATGCCATACCTAAAATGAAAGAAACCTTTGACCCAAGTAGTTTAAAATAAGAATGCATTCTTTCTAAGGCAGATGTCTGTTATTGTACTAAGTTTATAATGTACTTGAGACAGCCAGCATTTTCTAGAATGTGAGGATCTGAAGACAGTTTACCTTTTTGTGGGTAATGAAAGTTACTATAGTAACAGAGAAGCCTTTTCTTTGACCCATACAGTGTATTCAGCAGAGGAAAAGCAAATCAATGTTGGAGCCATTGTGCTTGTTTAAAATCTGTGAAGACGACTGACTGTATTTTAATTGAGCAAATGTCTGTTGGTAACTGAGCTAGACAATAGGCTAATGAACTAAAAGGGGCACACTGTGTTGTCTGTGGTTAGGTCCTTTCTTCCCAGGAGGCTTAGGGATTTTCGTTCCTAAGCCTCACGACCTGCTACTGGCACCCAGTCTCTTCAGTATTCGACAGATGTTAAGTGGAACAGGAGTGCTAGGTGCCCGGCGCTAGGCTCTGTGCTGGAGATGAGAGCAACATGGCAAGATGGGCCTTGTTCCTACCCTTACAGAGCTCACGGTCTGGGGGGGTTGGAGGTGGGACTTGAGGTTAGACTTGACCTAGCCTGATGGGTCAAGGGACACTTCCCCCAAGAAGTGACCATCCAAGTGAGATCTGAAGGATGAATGGAAAATCCACAGGTAAAAAGGGGAAGGAATGGGTGGGTAGACATTTCAGGTGGAGTATGTTGCATGTGCAAAGGCCCTGAGAGGGGAGGTGCACCTTTGCAGAACTGGGGGAAAGCCAGTACGGCCAGAGAATGGGGGAGCGGGGCAGGGGGCACCGGCGTGAAGTGAGGCTGGAGAGGGTGGCTGGGCCTGAACCATGGAGAGTCTTAAAGAGCCATTTTGAGGATTTAAAACGTTTTCAGGAAAGGAGTGACACAGACATATATCTTTAAAAGACTACTGGGCTGCAGTGTGGAAAATAGATGCATAGGGTTGGGGAACAAGAGGTTGTTTTGAGAAATTACTGTAAAGCTACTGCAGGCAAGAGATTCTGATGTCTTAGATCAGGGTGGTGACCATGGGAGGAGAGAGGAGTGGGCCGATTGAGATATTGGATGTGCTGTCGACAGGGCTGAGTGATGGAATAGAGAGGAGGGTCTCAGAGCCTGGCTCACAGGCTTCTGCCTCAAGGAACTGGGTAGATCACGGTGCTGTTTTCTGGAGGGGAAAACAGGATTGATTGGGGTGAGGGGTGGATTGTGATATATGAATCAACGTTTGGCCATGTTGAATTTGAGGTGCTTTTAAGAGGGTCAGATGGAGAAGGATATATGAGTGGATCTCAGGTGAGTTGGCTAGGGTGAGATACGTTCGGAGTCATCTGTGCCTTGGTAATTGAAGCCTTTGCGTGAGTGGGCTCTCGGGAGAGTGTGTAGCTTAGGACAGCGTCCTGAGGAATGTCATCATTCAAAGAGCAGGCAAGAGCAGAGTTGCCCCCAGCTTGGTCAGCCCATCCC
>PVKY010010734.1:0-12442 GCA_004027775.1 Bradypus variegatus
TAAAAAAAAACAAGTTACGTATAGGTATGTGACTGTATGAGACAATCCTGTAGGCTTTATTTTTCCTATGAAAGCAAAAAATGAGAGATACTTAATCCAGTTGGCTCTTAATTTGTCAAAGAAGTGGCATGTAATGTTAATGCATTCATATAAAATGAAAGATAATCTGTTTTGACTTTTTGCTATAGTAGTGAGGGTGAGGGTCATTTCAGAATCATCAGGGATCTTTTTACCAAATGCATGAATAATTAGACTATTAAGTGATACTTTTTGTGGCTTTTCTCATTCCCAGATGACCAAATAATCCTTTTTAGATTCATTATATTTGACCAGGAAATAGGAGTTAGATTTCAGGTAAACAGTTTTTATTAATCTGAGGGCATTTTTCTAGAGAAGGTGAGAGAATGAGGCTGGTTGATTTGATTTTTTAATAGAGGACATTTGATTTATCTCAGTCAGGCCTCTGTTGGCCCTTATCTTTTCCAGTGTTAGTGTACTGTTGTTAAGGTTAAGTTGTTTTTGCACAATGGGTGGTTGAAGGAGGGCTGATACTGGAGGAATGCTTTGGAAACTTTCCTTTTCCCTCTCTGGGCCATTGTTGCTCATCGCCATTTTACCACAGCCAGGCAATAGTAGTGTTAGAAAGTAAAAACAGAAGTTTTCCACTTTTCGTTCTAATTTATTTAATGTAGAGGAAAAAGCTTCATGTTATGATAAGAAAGCTTTTACTTTGGCAAAGCTGAGTATTTTAAATGAACAGGTGTTCCATAAAAATGTGACACATACCTAGGAAACTGACAGGTAAATTCAGAGAAGTAAAATTTTAGGACTATGAAATTAATGTTATAGAAAGAATCTACAGTGTTTTTGCTGAAAATTTCTGGTTTAACTTTTTAAAAATGTTATTAATGCCTATTGAAGTTTAATGATTTTTGCCTCTTGGTTTTTGTTTTTCCATTTTAAAAGTAACCTTGAGAGAGCAAGCTTTGTTTCTTCCCTTCTGCAGGATATTTTGGTTACTTTGAGACATTTCTAATTTTATTTCTGTCAGGAAAAGATAATCTGCACTAGAGTTAGTTTTAAAGCTGACAGCTGTAATAAAAAGTATTTGCTTAAGAAATTTGTCCATGTTATTAGAAATAATAAAATGTTGATAATTGTTGATAAGATTTGGGGCTTAAGTCAATTTTGTTGAGGAAATCATTAATTCTTAGTGTTTGCTATGCTATTAAATAAACTGTTTTTGTGATAAACCAGAACTTATGTATTAAACAACAATTACATAATACTTAAACATTATTCAAACTAATTTTCAGGGGATGATGGATATGAACAAATTTCCAGTGATGAAGATGGAATTGCTGACTTGGAACGTGAAACATTTAAGTATCCAAACTTTGATGTGGAATACACAGCTGAAGATTTAGCTTCAGTTCCTCCTATGACATATGATCCATATGACAGGGAGCTCGTACCACTCTTATACTTCAGCTGTCCATATAAAACTACTTTTGAAACTGAAATCAGTAGAATGAAGGATCACGGTCCAGATAAAGAAAATTCAGGGGCAGTAGAAGCCTCAGTGAAGTTAACTGAACTGTTAGATTTATATCGGGAAGATAGAGGTGCAAAATGGGTAACAGCTTTAGAAGAAATTCCAAGTTTAATAATAAAGGGATTAAGTTATTTGCAATTGAAAAACACAAAACAAGACTCCCTTGGCCAGTTGGTAGACTGGACCATGCAAGCTTTAAACTTACAAGTAGCCCTTCGCCAACCTATTGCCTTAAATGTCCGACAGCTCAAAGCTGGGACCAAATTAGTGTCCTCTTTAGCAGAATGTGGGGCACAAGGAGTCATGGGACTGCTACAAGCAGGGGTGATCAGTGGATTATTTGAGCTTCTGTTTGCTGATCATGTGTCATCTTCTCTTAAGTTAAATGCTTTTAAAGCTTTGGACAGTGTCATCAGTATGACAGAAGGAATGGAAGCTTTTTTAAGAGGTAGGCAGAATGAAAAATGTGGCTATCAAAAACTTCTGGAGCTCATATTGTTAGATCAGACTGTGAGAGTTGTTACTGCTGGTTCTGCTATTCTTCAGAAATGCCACTTCTATGAAATCTTGTCAGAGATTAAAAGACTTGGTGACCATTTAGCAGAGAAGACGTCATCTGTTCCTACTCACAGTGAACCTGATCATGACACAGATGTCGGACTTGAGAGAACAAATCCAGAATATGAAAATGAGGTAGAGGCTTCCATGGACATGGATCTTTTGGAATCCTCAAATATAAGTGAAGGGGAAATAGAAAAGCTTATTAACCTCCTAGAAGAAGTTTTTCATTTAATGGAAACTGCACCTCATACAATGGTCCAACCTCCTGTTAAATCTTTCCCAACGATGGCACGTATCACTGGACCTCCAGAGAGAGATGATCCATACCCTGTTCTCTTCAGGTAGGATTTGGGTTTTTTAAAATTTATGTTTTATATATATATATAACAATTTTTTTACATTTTTTATTGTGAAATATATATACAGCAAAGTGATTACTTTCAAAGTACGATTTAACAAGTAGTTACAGAGCAAATTTCAGAGTGTTATGGGTTACAGTTCCACAATTTCAGTTATTTCCTTATTGTGAAATATAACACATATATAGAAATATAATAACTTTCAACGTATAATTTAACATGTGGCTATAGAGCAAATTTCAAACATGTTATATAACATAAAAATTTATTTGTACAATTGAGAGGCATGTATTTTTGCAATGCTGTGCTACCATAACCACCTTCCATTGCTAAAACTTTTTCATCACCCAAAACAGAAACTCTTCATCCTTTAAGCAATAACTCCTCCATTCCTCCTATCCCCAACTTAGTAACCTCTAACTTCCTGTCTCTGTGAAGGTGCTTATTCTAGATATTTCATATTAGTGAAATCATACAATATTTGTCCTTTAGTTCATCCATTTTGTAGTATGTATCAGAACTGCATTCCTTTTTAAGGCTGAATAGTGTTCCATTGTATATGCACCACCTATTGTTTATTCATTTGTCTGTTAGACATTTGGATTATTTCCACCTTTTGGCTATTGTGAATAATGCTGCTTTGAACATTGATGTACAAGAGATGTTTGAGTCCCTGCTTTAAATTCTTTGGGGTATATCCCTAAGAGTGGAATTGCTGAGTTGCATGGTGTTTCTATGTTTAACTTCCTGAGAAACTGCCAAACTTTTCTACAGTGACTGCACAATTTTACATTCCTACCAGCAACACACAAGAGTTCCAATTGCTCCACGTCATCACCAGCACTTGTTGTTTTCCATTTTTTAAATAATAGTCATCCTAGTGGTTACGAAGTGGTGTCTCATTGTGGTTTTGATTTGCATTTCCCTGATTGCTGATGACGTTGAGCATCTTCGTGTGCTTATTGGCCATGTGTATAGTTTCTTTGGAGAAATGTCTATTCAGGTCCTTTGCCCCTTTTTAAATTTGATTGTTTGCCTTTTTGTTGTTGAGTTGTAGGTGTTCTTTTTAAGACTTGTTTTTGGAAAATATATTTCACAAATCATTGGAGGCAGTTTTATGTGGCCAATTTATTTTTATCTGTCTGTAGTTAATGTATTTTTGTTCCTATCTCTCTGCTGGGCTGGCTGCTCTCAGATTCTCTGGTGTCTGGTCTCAGTCTATTTATGATTGGAGTTTGGATCAGCCGAATATGTTCCCGATAAGAGGGGCCACTGCAGTTCTACGCTCTCGCTCCCAGCGCTGGCGACCCCTCCTCCCACGGAACCGAGCCTGGCAGGGAGAGGCGCGGGTCCCCTGGCTGCAAAACCTTTATTCCTGGGTTCCTCCTGCCATTTTTTGCTATTCCTATCTCTCTGCTGGGCTGGCTGCTCTCAGATTCTCTGGTGTCTGGTCTCAGTCTATTTATGATTGGAGTTTGGCTCAGCAGAATGCGTTCCCGATAAGAGGGGCCACTGCACTTCTCCGCTCTCGCTCCCAGCGCTGGCGACCCCTCCTCCCACGGGACCAAGCCTGGTAGGGAGGGGCGCGGGTTCCCTGGCCGCAAAAACTTACAGATTTCGCTGATCTCAGCGGTTCCACGTGCTCATGAGTGATGTATGAAGTATGGCCCAAGTCAGATTGCTCTGCGGTGTCCAGTCCATGCAGTTCCTGGCTTTCTACCTAGTTTCCTGGAAGAGTAACTAAAACATACAGCTCACCAATCCACCATCTTGCCCATCCTCTATTGTAGTTAATGTATTTTTATATAAAGATATTTGCTATTTCAGAATTGATATTCTGCAATGAAACTGAGATGCATGTCACTGTGGGTGGGATATATTGTGTTAGTACTTAAAGCAGTAATAGGAACCTAAGTTTAAAATACTAATAACAACTGTGCTTGTATAGGCATATCTGTGAGCAAGAATAAATGAGGAACTGCTTCTGGGAAGGTGGTATAAGGGGATGGTATAGGAAAGAGGAGAGCTTTTTCTGTGTGTACCCCTTTGTACTTTATTATTCTAATATATCATAGTTTAAACTTATTTTTGTAACTCAATTTTATTTTTCTGGTTAAAGGTGTCTTTAAGGTTAAAATTCACTTGTTTTTGTCATCTATTTCTCTAGTTTTCTGTTGCCATTATTAGCACTAGCACCCGTGGTAGGCTTTTTGTTTTGTTTTTTGAGACTTGCTTTTTTTGGTATTTTGAATATAAATTTTATAACCAATGTAAAAATGAGAAAATCACTTTTTCCCTTATTTATTCCTTATTTCTGTGATTTTTTTTTTTTGCACTAATTTGGGGCATAGTACGTTAACAGAAAATGGATTCCTTGTCCACTCTTAAATCTGTACTGTTCATTACTGCTTTTAGCTGAGACTATCAGACCTTGCCTTAGTTTGAGTTCCCCAAAAGCATAACCTGAGTCAAACAAAGTCTTGGGTGTAGGTCATTTATTTGAGAGGTTATCTTAGGAAGCAGAGATGAGTGAGTATTTAAGAGACCTTCTGAGGAACTGGATAAAATGTTCCCACTGAAAAACCCTAGGCTGAGGCATTTGTCCACCAACTCCTACCCCCTTTTGCTATAGGTTGTCCATTAGGGGCTTTAACTCCTCCATGCTTCTGAGCTGCTCCTGCTTGTAGTATGAGCATCTATTATGGCTTTGCTTTTTGAAAAAGCCCTGACTAAGAAAGGTAGAAAGAACCCAAATGAATACCTGAGGTCGGATAGTGGAAACCTGCACAGATATGTTGTGGAAGACGATCACTGGTTAAGTGATGGAACCTTGGGGAACAGTAAAGTGTAAGACGTGGGCAGAGCAGGAAGAGTTTAGGCAGGTTACTTATGAGGAATAAGGAAGACACAAGGAGAACAAAGAGAGAATAATACCACTTAATCCAAGGAATAAAATAGTTTTGAGCATCAGTCAATGGTTTGTTGTATCAGATGCAGTTGAGAAGTTCAGAAGATATTGTCAGGAAGTCATCTCTTGAATTTTGTAACATGGATTGCAGCTGGGGCTTTGGGAAGAGCAGTTTTTGCAGTAGTTGGGGTAGATGTGTGGATGAAAAGTCACTGGGAAGTGAAGATGTGAAAACTGTAGGTCACCATTTTAAGAAGCTTGGCTAACAGGGGAAGTAAGAAATGAGGCAGCAGCTAGGAGATGCTAGCACCAAGAATGAAGGGTTTTTATTTTTTAGGAATGGGAGAAGTGTGAGCACATTTGTGGGCTGGGAAGAATGACTCATGTAAAAAATCAAGGGAGACATTTATAATACAGGAGTAAGAGATGATTAAATGCTGCAGCAAGTCTGGTAGGAGATGAGGTCCATGAATTCAACTGTAGGGTTTGGCTTTGAGCAGCAGGAAGAAAACCTTATGAAGGTGGAAATATAGATAGATTTGTAGTGTGGAAGACAGTAAAGAAATTGAAGCACTTCTCACTGATTATCTCATTTTTTCTCACTGATTGTCTCATTTTTTAAATTTAATTTTTATTTTACTAAACAATGTACATGCACATAGTTTAAGTAGTCAAAGAAATCAACAACAAACTTCACAAAAAGAAAGAAACAGCCAGGAAAGATGTCTTAAATTCTTCCCAGTAACATTTTCCAGAGGAACCATTTTCAGTGCTTCACCTCAGAATCTGTCTTTTTTGGGGGGTGGGAGATAGGTTTATTTAGGTATAATTTACTTAGAGTAAAATTTACCAGTTCAGCTTTTTAGGTGTACAGTTCAATGACTGTTGACAAACAGTCATGTAACCACCACAAACAAAACACAGAATATTTCCTTTACACATGAAATTATATATATATATATTTTGTCTTTTTATTGCTGGTCTGTTTCACTCAACATACTGTCCTCAATGTCCATTCACCTAGTTACATACTTCACAACTTTGTTCCTCTTTGGAGCAGCCCAACATTCCATTGTGTGTATACACCACAGTTTGCCATTGCGTTCATCAGTACACTTAGGCCACCTCCATCCACTGCAAATTGTGAATACTGCTGCCATGAACGCCACTGTGCAAATGTCCATTTGTTTCCCTCTTTGCAGTTCTTCCAAATATATACCCAATAACAGGGTTGCAGGACCATATGGTAATCCAATGCTGGCTCCAGTGCTTAGCTTCCTGTGGAACCACCACACTGCCCTCCAGATGGGCTGCACCACTTTACTTCCCCACCAACGGTGATTAGGTTACATCCCTTTCTCCACATTTTCTCCAACACTCATATCCCTCTGTTTATTTTTAGACAGTTTTATTCACACACCATACATTCCCTCCTAAGTAAACAATCAATGGTTCCCTATATAATCACATAGTTATATATTCACCACCACTGTCTATATGAGGACATTTCTATTTTTCTACAAAGAAAAAAAATGACAACTTTTAAAAAAACAACAAAAGAAAAAATAAAATTAAAATAAAATGCAATAAAAAAAGTTCAGACAACAATACCATCACCAAGAATCCCATCACCCTTTCTTATATGCCCCTCTTATAGACATTTAGCTTTGGTATATTGCCTTTGTTAAAATTAATGGAAGTATATTATAATGTTACTGTTAACTATAGACTCTAGTTTGCAGAGTGTATTTTTTCCCCAATACCATCTTATTTTCAACACCTTGCAAAGTTGACATTCATTTGTTCTCCCTTATGTAAAAACATTCTTATATTTGTACATTTAATCACAATCATTGACCACTGTAGGTTTCATGAAGTTATACATCCTAGTCTTTATCTTCTGTCTTTCCTTCTGGTGTCCTACATGTTCCTAACCTTCCTCTTTCAACTGTACTCACAGTCATCTTATTTTAGTGTACTTACAGTATTCTGCTGCCATCACCCAGTATTGTGCTATCCATTTCTGGATCTGTACAATCAGTCCTGTTGAACATTCTGTACTCCTTCAGCATCAAATGCCCAATCTTTACGCTCTTTCTGTCTTCTGGTATCTTCATTCTACACTCTTCTCCAAACTCTCAAGTCTTTTCCTATCTGTGTGTAGCACTCCCTTTAGTATTTATTGTAGAGGAGGTCTCCTGTTCACGAACTCTTCTGTGTCCATTTGTCTGTAAATATTTTAAACTCTTCCCTCAGTTTTGAAGGATAGTTTATCTGGATATAGGATTCTTAGTTGGCAGTTTTTCTCTTTCAGTATCTTAAATATACCACACCACTGCCTTCTCACCTCTGTGGTTTCTACTGAGAAATTTGCAGTTAGTCTTATTGAACTTTCCTTTTATATGATGGATTGCTTTTCCCTTGCTGCTTTCAGAATCCTCTTTGTCTTTGACATTGACAATAAGATTAGTAAGTGTTTTGGAGTAGGTCTATTTGGATCAGTTCTGTTTGGGGCATGCTGTGCTTCTTGGACCTATAATTTTATGTTTTCATAAGAGTTGGGAAATTTTCATTGATCAATTCCTCTATTATTATTTCTGCCCCTTTTCCCTTTTCTTCCCTTCTGGGATACCTATAATACAATATTCATGTACTTCATGTTGTCATTCAGTTCCCTGAGCCTCTGCTCCTGTTTTTCCTATCTTTTCCCTGTCTGTTCTTTTGTGTGTAGGGTTTCAGATTTCCTGTCCTCTAGTTCTTGAGCTTCTGCCTCTCCAAGTCTGCTGTTGTATGTCTCCATTGTGTTTTTGTCTTTTATTGTGCCTTTCATTCCTGTAAGTTCTGCTGTTTGTTTCTTCAAGTTTACAAATTCTTCCTTGTGGTCACCCTGTGCTGTCTTTTATCCTTCATCTCTTTTGTCACATTTTCTTTCAACTCAGTTTGATTTGGAAGATTTGTTTGGACATCTTTAATTAGTTGTTTCAACTCTTGAATCTCAGTTGAAGTGTTAGTTTGTTCCTTTGAGCCATATCTTCATGTTTCCTGTTGTGGCTCATGATTTTTGCTGTCTAGGTATCTCATTTTCTTGAAGTTGTTGTCTATCTTTTGCCTTGGGTTTTCTTGTTGGTTTTCTTTGATCTTTGTATGTCTTTGTTTCTTTCACTGGCCACTGTCAGATGGGCTTTGCCCCTAGTCTTCCCCCCAAATCAGGCACCCACTGTGGCCTGCAACAGGGATGAGAGGTAGGCACTGGGCACTCCAGCAAGTTTACTGTGTGTGGTAATGTAGTGGTGCTCTGTTTCTCACTGGCCAGCAAGACCTGGGTTTGTTTTAGAGCCCTGCTTTGACAGTTGGTTTGTCTGTATTTCTCAGCCAAAACTGTACTTGGTTTCTATGCAGGGCATGTAGACCAGCTCTTGTGGTCCTAATAAAAGGTGTGGAGCATCTTTTTAAAAAAGTGTTTCTGTTCCCTTGCGCTTTCCGGACTGTCTAGCAGATGGTGCTGTTCTGTAACTTAAATCGTCCTCAAAGGCTGCTTTGCCTCCGAGCACAGGCTATTTCTATACAGGTGAGCTGAAACTGCGGGATTCCTGTGCCCTCACTTTGCTGGCCAAAATCTGGCCTGATGTGGGGCTACACCCAGTGCTCCAGCCATCCCCAAGGCAAGGAAATGGCTGCTGGCTGCTGCTTTCTTCAATGGTGGGGTAAGGGTTTTCAGACCTAGGGCTAGAAATGCAGTCTCTTTCCATGTTTTCTCAGTCTCTTTATTCCTCACTGACCTGGGCCTTGAAATGTCCTTCCGTGTCCCCCAGGTCTTCAAACAGTGGGGTTATGTTTCACTGCTGTGAGAAATTTTAAAATTTGCATCCCTGGGGGAGAGTTCCGGTCTGCTGATTCTGTGCCCTTCCCACACTGAGCCTGATTGA
Source organism: Bradypus variegatus (assembly GCA_004027775.1). Classification (NCBI taxonomy): domain Eukaryota; kingdom Metazoa; phylum Chordata; class Mammalia; order Pilosa; family Bradypodidae; genus Bradypus; species Bradypus variegatus. The sequence goes on from PVKY010010734.1 coordinate 9,310, forward strand.
GGGGAATGGGAGAGGACCAGCGGGTCTGAGACGGAAGATTCCTACCTGATATTTCTTTTTTTTCTTCAAATCAGTATCTTCAGGGGCCTTCTCCAGTCTGTATTCTCCTCCAGAGTTTCAAACAATTCAGCATTTTCCTTTTTTTGTTTCAATCTCTCGAGACAAGTTTTCAGTGGCTGTTTACATCTCTTATGTTGATGATGTCACTCCCCGCATTTTTCTTAATAAAGTAAGATGACTGAGGGTAGGGAGGGTAAGGAAAAAAGTGCATGCTTTCAAACAAGCACTGAGGGGAAACAAGTAATAAAGTGTTTATTAAATATTGTGTTTATTCCCCCGTAACTAGAGTAGATACCTTTGGATATCATACTATAGGAAAAAGGGGGCCTTGAATGTTGGGCTAAGGAATTTGGATTTTACTTTTAGATATTGGGAATATAGTTAATATTTTGGAATAGCATATCTAATATGATCAACATAGTGTTCTCAGGTTAAATGTTGCAAGATGTATTGCAGAGTAGAAGGACTTGAAGTTAAGTTGATAAGTTAGTCTGAAGATTCTAAGGACTAGATATTACATACTTGACCTAATGTAGTGGTGTGTACAGGGAATGAAAAGCCAAGGAATTTGTGAAAGAGTAGAACTTAACTGGACCTGATAGGTAAGAGAAGACAGGAGAAGTTAAAGATGTTTTGATGTTTCTAGCTAGTGTAACAATTGGAATTGTGATTTTATTGGCAGAAATTGGTGAAATAGGTGGAAGAGTGAATTTTGGAGGGGAAATAATTACATTTTGGATAGATTGAGTTTGAAGTGCTGGCAGGGCTCTCATTTTCTGTGTTGGAGATCCCCAAGACCACCCCCAAATTTACTTTGCTTGGAAGACTCACAGGACTCAATATATTGTTTTACTCACAGCTATGATTTATTACAGCAAAAGAATGCAAAGCACAATCAGCAAGAGAAAAAGGTGCATGGAAAAAAGTTGGGGGAAACCAGACACAGGCTTTCAGAGTACTCTCCCAGTTTAGTCACGCAGGATGTACTTAATGCCCCTAGCAATAGGGATGACAACATGTGTGAAATGTAGCCTGTCTATAAGATTGTTAGAGGTTTTTATTGGGGGCTAGCCATGTAGATAGGTGCCCTCTGCCTAGCAGGTACCAAAATTCCAGATTCCCAGAAGGAAAGCAGGTTTTCAGCCTAAATCATATTATTTGCATCAACAGTTGATACAGTGAGTCACTTTTATCAATAAGGAAGTGGGAACCCTCCTGAATTCCAACTTTCTGGATGCCAGCCAGGGGCCAAACTTGCAAGCAGGCCTTTCCTTAGGATAAACACATTGAGGCCTGCTGTGTCAACTCTTTTCTGCACAGTTCGTTAGATGTATCATGAAGTAGAAGCCTGAGTTTAAGCAATATTATGACTGAAGAGGCAGTTTTAGTTTTTTATGGAAATAAATTTTGTCCTTTAAACTACTTATTTATAATATTTTACTTGATGCTTATGGAAGCTGTTTTGTCACCACTGGCATTGCATTCTTTTTAAAAATAAGCTAATAATTATTTTAGTTTTAAAAATTGTGTTATTTTTATTCAAAATAAATAGTTTCAACAAGTTTTCCCCCCACTTTTGAATATTTGAAAAAATATTGGGTTTTTTTTTTTTGGTACTTTTTTCTTTAAATCCTTTTTAAGTTTCATTTTGAACAAGTTGATTTTAGAAAAGAGTTGAAACCTCTCAGGGCCTACTACAGTTAAGGAAACCCTTTACAGATAAGGAAACTGATGTCCAAAGAAGTTGTCAGTAGCATTTGTGTCTATTTTCATGTATTGGGTAAAGTCAAACTAATATATATACTAATCTATAAATATAGTATTAGTACATATAGATATGCTGTATTTTTCTATTGCATATATATATGAATAAATTTTTCCTGGATTCAGATACACTGATAATGCAGTGAGTAAAGTGAGACGATAATGCAAAAGGAGCATTTGCTAAGTAGCTTGGAAACAAGGGCCAGAATTAAAGTCAAGGTGGACTCTGGAAAGAGAAAATTTATTTACATTTATTGATTGAACATCTCTTCAGTGCTAGCTAGGAGGAAGCCTCACAGAGCTTCCACTTTTGTTTGGCCCAGAGGAGAGAAGAGTTGCTACTCACATTATGTTTTCAGTTAAAGCAGTATGTTACTAAGGATAATAACAATGACCATTAAAATTTTTAGCCTCTAGTGAATATTGAGTAAGTAAGCTTTGACCTGATTTGACTTATATCAATTAATTTTTCCACAGATATCTTCATAGTCATCACTTCTTGGAGTTGGTTACCTTACTTCTGTCAATTCCAGTAACAAGTGCCCATCCTGGTGTGCTACAAGCCACAAAAGACGTTTTAAAGTTTCTTGCACAGTCACAAAAGGGTCTTCTTTTTTTTATGTCTGAATATGAAGCTACAAATTTGTTGATCAGAGCGCTATGTCACCTTTATGATCAAGATGAAGAGGAAGGTCTCCAGTCTGATGGTGTTATTGATGATGCATTTGCCTTGTGGCTACAGGACTCAACACAAACATTACAGTGTATTACAGAACTGTTCAGCCATTTTCAGCACTGTACAGCCAGTGAAGAAACTGACCATTCAGATCTCTTGGGAACCCTTCATAATCTTTATTTGATTACTTTTAATCCTGTGGGAAGATCAGCTGTTGGCCATGTTTTCAGTCTTGAGAAAAATCTCCAAAGTCTTATTACTCTAATGGAGTATTATTCCAAAGAAGCCTTAGGGTAATTTTCTATTCCTTAAATTTTGTATGGTGTTGGAAAATTGTATCAGTGATGGCTAATTTCTTAAAAGAAGGTGTTCTTTGAGAGTGAAAACTACTTTTTTGTTGTTATTGTTGACATAATACGTAACTTGTTAATTAAGGATTAGAATGACAGAAATAACCTAAATATAACATGTTATTGTAAAGCAGTGACTTAGATCTCTTAGCTGCTTTTTCCTTTTCTTCATGCATCGAGGGAGGTGGCAAATTTAGTGCTTCTGCTGATTTTTGTGTAGTGACAACCCTTTCTCTTGGCACAGGAATATGTATCTTAGGAGTGGTGAGGAGTATCTTGGAAT
>PVKY010010735.1:0-12432 GCA_004027775.1 Bradypus variegatus
AAAAAAAAAGGAAATATAGAATACAAGCTTTGTATCAATGTTGAATTTCTTGAACTTCTTAGCTGCACTAAATGGGATTGCATAAAAGAATGTTCTTGTTCATGGGAATTATATATGTGAATTATATTGTTTGTTCAAGGATGTGTGCAGCTTGCTCTCATGTGTTCAGAAGACAGAGCAATAGATGATGGATGATAGGGAGGGAGGGAGGGAAAGAAATGGTGTGACAGGGAAAGAAAGTGGTGGATTGGGGTATTGGGGGAGGGGGGTCGGGATATTTGGAGTTCTGTGTATGGGTTTTGTATTGTTTTTGCAACTGTTCCTGTAAGTTTGAATTTATTTCAAAATAAATTTTTTTTTTTAAAAAAAGGGCTGCTGAGTTTTTAGTCATTTTAGGAAAAGACCAAATAATCTGGCTCATGGTAGTGAACATGACTGCTCCCCTCAGTTCAGCCATCTCTAAGGTTTTCCTTAGAAAAGGAAACACAAAAAGATTCAGCCAATGATTTATCCTTTTTGATATCAATACAGGGAAGGTCCTAATCCTGGAAGAAAGCAGACAAGAAAATTAACGAATCCCCTACAGACCAGGAAGCAGTCAGGTGACTGTGGCAGCACAGCAGCAGCCCGTGTAGCAAGCACACCTACGCACAAAGCCTCCCCGAGCACCAGTATATGGGGCTCTCAGGGGAGCAGCCTCTGCCTCTGTGGGATGGAACTTCCAGCAGGTCTCAGTTACACACATTAGCTTCAGTTCCAATTGGCTCAAGACCCCTATTTCTCCTGCCTATGGTAAACCACAGAGCCCTTCTGAAACAATTCAGTGTTTTTCTTCTATTCCTATTGTATTCTCCATCCAATTCTTTATGCCCTGACAAAATTCATACCCAGTAGAGAGCTGTTGATGCATACATGTCAACTGAGGAAAAAAAAATACATTTTAATGTTTCTCTTTAAAGAAATTATCACTTATTTAGTTCCCATAAGTACAAGTTTTAAAATTAAATGACTAGTTTATATACTAACTTGGTGGTTTTCACCTGACTTGAGAAAATATCTAAAAATCAAATGGTCTAAGTTAGAGATGATGGAAGAGATAAAATTTTTCAAGACCAAATGACATCAGAAAAGTCAAAAGAGGAAATTAAGAGTAGACAGAGTCAAAAGAAAGACTTCAGTTCAAATATGGCCAAAGACGGCAACAATAACAGAAGCCTTCTGATAATCAAATGATTTAGTATAAATGACATATTCCATCTGACTGTATATGTTAAATGAAATGAGCTTCAGGATAGTTAACAGTACAGGACTTCAGAACTAAAACACCTGGATTCAAAATTCTGTCTCTGCCACATCACAGTTGTGTGACGTGAACTTTGCAAGTTACTACCTGGTGTTTCTGTTCCTCTGTAATATGGGGATTTGGATTATACTAATCAGAGGTAAATGACTATATTAGATTTAGGCTGCCCTTGTTTAAATCCCCCAATACTTACCAAAGGACTCTGTTCATACCTAAATATCAGCTTTAGGATTAAAAAAAAGGAAACAATACTAGTACCTTGGGGTTTTTTTCTGAGGATTAAATAAGTTAATACATGTAAAACCCTAAAGGTGGTTCCTGGTACATAGTAAGTGCTCAATTGATGTCAACTATTATTTGCTTGTATTCAAATTAAAGGGTACTTTTAACGTTTAAAACTGAACACAAAAATTACCAGGAGTGAACAATGTATTATTTTATTTTTGTGAATAGGTAATCTATTATAGACCTACCTATCTACCTACCTAAAAACTGGCATGATTTTGTGTTTTGGGGGAGGAATTTGAGAACCATATTTCATGCTTCAATAAAACTGAATTGAATATACAATAATGTGTTTTCCTTACTTATACAGACTGAGCAAATATTCTTTCAGAGTCCAAAAGTTTAAGTAGACATATCTGGGCATTACTGAATTCTGTACCAAAAAAAAGCACTACTTGAATACTACCTGGAACAGTTCATAAATAAAACCATTGACTTTGGTTCTTCTATTTTGCTTTTGTAGCATGCCTTAAAAGCAATTACTATTCCATTCCTGTTCACACAAAAGAAAATTTACAAGCTTGTAATTTAGAAGTGGAATAGACAGAAGAAAATGGAGCCACTCACTTCTTCCAAGAACTAGACAACAGCCTAAATGTTTAAAGTACACGACATTCACTGTACCAATCTGGACAAATCTTCATGTCTATTCATGAGAAATAATAATCACTGAAAAGTAGGTTGGGGAAGGAGGAACGATGGAAAAAGACAACAAGGAGAGGTGGAAGAGAGAAGGTCTTTTAAAACTCAAATTGTTATACCTGGTCCATTAAAATAGCAAAATTGAAATGAAATTGCTGGTCTCCAGTGAAAACTCTGTCAAAAATGAACCATAATTCAGGTAGTATGCATCCAGGGAGAATAAAGAAAATCTAGAGATTTAACATGTACAGCCTAAGAAAATTGCCTGTAGTTTTCTACATACATTTTTACAAATTCTCACATTTTACCAGATCTTTGGTGTGATTATAAATACATTTTCAGACAGGGACAAGCAAAATACATGGGACACATTTCAGGTTAAACAGTCTTTATGATACACCTAAGAGAATCTTCTAGGTTTGTTTACTTTGAAAATAAGTTACTTTTCCCTAAATAACTGCATCAAGAGTAAAAGAGAAGGTAGACCTTATGTCATCCCTTCAGGAAATACATACAGAATTTATCATTTAGGGTGAGGAAAGCGCCAAATATCGTACACCCAAGTATCCTTTGGATTATGGCTCCAGTAGGTAAGGAGAAAAGCATATAAATACTCCAAAAAGTAACAAGAAAGAATTAAATCTCAACTCCTCCACCTGCCTAGCACACAAATAGCTTACAAGCAACCCCAAAAAAATTCAGAGAAGGAAACTTTTTAGTTCACTACATTCCAGAAACATAGTCAAGATGCAGTCTCATTATCTCACAGCCAGCCTGTCTTCCAGTCATACCTCATTAAATTCAAAGTTAAATTTTAAAGTTTTTTCCTTGCTTGAAGAGTACTATTTAGTAACCTTTCAATATAAATGATTTCTAAAGGTGAAACCAACTTCATGTGGAACACATCAGCTTTAAACTAAAAAACGCTTTGAAGGTTTTCTAGTAAAGCGCAGAAATCTGATCAATAACTATTAAAAATATGACTACATATAAAGTCACATTTATCTGTGGTTGTGGCTTATATTAAGCAACTTAAATCCTCTTCAAATAAACTTTTCCAGAGAGCTAAAATGATGGGGTGTGCAGGCAGGCAGGATTACCTGTGATCCATAGTGCAAAACCCCCATCAATGCTACAGGAAGAGCAGAAACAATTGTTCAGACCGGAAACCTGAAAAAGTCCTACCATTACCTCCTCCAATGGCCCCGCTTCTGTTGCTACGACTCACACTGAGTTTTATTTGCAAATGGATTTGGCTGTTAAAGTAGGATTGTTCAATGCAAATACTTCTTTCCCAGCACAGCTCAGTAGAAAGGGGAGGGTGAAAATTAGTTAGCTGTATGGGAGAAGAAAGCACCATTCCAGGTATCAGAGAGGAATAATTGAACATGGATTGCCTGGTGCATCTTTAATTTAATTTGGAGATCTTTCATCTTTTTTCTTTCATTTGTAGCCATTATTTAGTGAGCTAATTTGTACCTGGTCCATTTTCCTCCTTTTATCTTATCTACTTTAACATCAACCGTGGAATTAGAAGCACTATAAATAAAAGATGAAGTCTGACTGGGGACATTCTTTAAGTACTGTGAATTACTTAAAAACCAATTTGTGTGTCTGTGTGCACAATATAAAGGGCTAAGATATATGCCAAATGCTTTAGCCGGACAGCATTCTAGATCAGCATCTTTCCCTTCCCAAAAGGAGCTGCAGTTTTTAGGTGTTTTATCTGGTTCTACCTTTTCTCAAGAAGAGCAATGTCTAGAATGCAAACCACATGGACTCAATTGTAGGCCAGGTGTATAGTAGACCATAGCATTAATAAACTAAGGGCTTAAAGGAAAAGAAACTTCAAATTCAGGAAAATGCAAGACACTAAACATGCATAGATTCCACTAATCCAACTTTTTAAAGGGTTCAATAATGCTTGCAAGTAAACAAATGTGTTGCAAAAAGGAAAACTGAATTTATCAATAGACATTTGGTGAACAGATACCTCCTTGGTCCAAAAATATTATAGCTGGGGGTGGGGGTGGCGGGTAGCCTTCAGGAGTTACAGAATTTAAATTTTATATCATGCATACTTTTAAAACACTTTTTTCTGCTGTATATTTTTCTACTCACTGCCTCTCCACAGAAAGTTGCACATGCTCTTGTTTTAAGATGTTTATTTTGATTATTTCATTACTTTTGAATAAAATTTTAGTGTCTTGAAAGTTTTACATGTTTTTTCCCCTTATAATTTCCTCTTTGCCAAGACTATCTTTTCTCCCCGACCTTTTTTTTTTTCTTGCCCCCTCCTCCCCACCATGGCCCAAGGGAAAACCTACTCAATTTTTCACCTGCTGCTGCTTAACAGCATCAACAAGCCCTCCTTTCAGCTTGGGAAGCATCAAAGAAGACTGTGTTCTGACCGGTTTCACTAAGTGTGCCAAATCATTGCTCATCTAACACCTCACATCAACAGGCTAGAAGCTAGGAATAAATGAAAAAAAAAATCACTCCCCCTTTATAATCCAGCTTCCAAAGTGGTTAATTAACCATAATGTCCACTACTTTACTTACACTAGGTCACACATTCTCATAGGTAAGACAACTTCAGAGTTGTGAGAGAAATAAGGCTTTGAGGTAAAATTACAATGTGTTAAAATGCAAAGGTCTTTGCTTCAGAATACAAGCCACATTTTTGGGGGAAAAGAGCACTCAAGCACAATCAAAATAAAAGCCAAACAAACAAAAATCAGCTGGTATCTCTAATATTGGTTCTAACAAAGAAGATGTAACACCAACCTGATATATTTCTCTGGAAAAACATGAAAAGAAAGCCAGGCATAGTGAAAGGAAAACAATTACTGCTCCTTTCATTCATGAAAAAGAGGATGAAAAAAAAATGAGGCTGCAATTGCCCTTGAGAAGCTGATTTTAAAAGCCACACATGCAGAAAAATTAAACTGAAAGGATACAGAGTAGCTAAGTCCTCGGGTTAAGAAAGCAAAGCTGAGAGGTTAGGATGAAAATGTGGGGACAACGTTAGGGTGTATGAATACTAGAGATACAGGTTATTTATAAGTTCACAGTGTCCAGCTCAGACACAGAATTTTCAGAACGTCCAGTTTGCTTTCAGGGGTGCGGGAGAGGGACTGGGGAGGGGGCGGGTCTCCGAGGCAGGATGTCAAGGAATTTCAGGTGGAGGAAGGCAGTGTTCAAGCGAGCCTACCAAAACTTCCAAGATTTCTTTCAGCTGTAATTGTGTAGGGGGAAGAAACAAAACCAAACCAGGCAAAAGCCGTCTCATTTGCAGCGTGCACGCATATTCAGAGAGCGAAATACCAGCCCAGCCTTAAGAAACAACACCTGTCCTAAACCCGTGCCTGCTGGCTCTGCAAGCATGGTCTTCGGAGTGAACACACGGGCCATCTCGGCAGCAGGGGGCCAGGCTGCACACCAGACTTCACAGCAACCTCTGGGAGGCAATAGCGCGGTGCAGGGGAGTGGCCTGGCCACCATCCTGAAGTGAGGCCTTGAAGAAAGGCCGGGAAAAGGGACCAGCAGCCCAGCTGATACCTCGGGCTGCGAAAAGAGGAAACCACAGAGCGGAACAATCTCAATCTTTTGCCAGAAAGAGTTTTCTTGAAAAAGAAGCGATTTTCAGGGTCAGAAAGGAGCTGTGAGGAGAAGGGATGGTGGCAAGATCCCGGGAAAAGTCACTGTTTTCATAATAACCATTTCTTTGCCATGGGACTAGACAAGTTTACTTATTGGCTGATTTTTAGTCACTATCTCCGTGTTTCCTCCTACATGATTTTGGATTCAGAATCTAGAAGGTGAAAAGGCCTCGGAGGACGCCAAACCGCGCCCCCCCGACCCCCCTACTGTGCAGTATCCCTCTCTGAGCCCCAGGACGCTGAGAGGTGTCTTAGCTTGCTTCACCAACCTGCTCCGCTCCGGAGCCGCAGCGCCTCCCCTTTGAGCTCCATCCTCAAACCGGCCAGGGCCGCGTTCCTGTTAAGCGCTGCCGTGCCTCACACCTGAGCTATTCCTTCGGCCCAGTCTGAGGTCCAGGTGGGTGACAAAGAGCCAAACCAACTCACCACCCCCCTTGCGCTACTGCGGTCCTCTCACCCACCCTCCACTTCCACGGACAGCGTAAACACACCAAGGCTAGCGAAGTCTGCGGACTACCCGCAAGGAACGGCTCCACCAAGAGAACGGATTGGGTGTACCGAGGGCAGGAAACTCAAAAGTGCAGCCGAAGCTCAAGGGGACATGCTACGGCTGCCGGCAGCCCCCACACCCCACCCCCCAGTTGGGGCGGATCGGCCGCTACCTCCTGGAAGAGCTCCAGACTGTAGGTGTTGTCGTCGTCGGCGAAGAAGAGCACGCCGGGCTGCGCGCGCTGGTGCTGGTGCCTCTGGCGCAGCCAGGCGAGGCCCGCGTTGCGCTGTTCCGTGGCTCGCGGCAGCCCTGGCCGCTTGTAGCGCCGCGGTGTGGGCACGTGCAGGTGCGTGCTGGGCAGCCCGGCCCGCGCCAGGAAGCGGCTCACCAGCTCGCTGCGCGCCGCCGCGTCCTCCACCAGGATCCAGTGCAGCTGCGCCACCTGGCGGAACGTATTGGCCAAGCGGGTCAGCTCAGCTTTTTGCACCGGGCGGCTGTAGGTGGGCGTGATGGCATAGATGGTGGGTAGGGGCGGCTCTGCCTGTGGCCGCGACTCATTGCGCTTTTGGGCGCCGTGCCTCGGGCCGCTGTCGGGACTGCCCCTGCGGAGCGGGAGTCGGGGCCCCCCGCGACCAGCCGCGTACGGTGAGAAGTAGGGCCGAGAGGTGAGCGGGGGCGCCGGCCTGCGTGTGTCCACGTCGAGCATGATGATGACGATGAGGATCCAAGGCAGGAGAATGAAGAAGCGGCTGAACAGTACAGACTTCATCGTGTGCGTTTTCCCGGCCTCTCGGACACCGGGGCCGCCCCTCCGGCCCCTCAGAGGAGCGAACCTGGGGACCCCAGCGCGCAGCTTAGCTTGGACGGCGGCGTCAGCCGCGGCGCCCGCAGAGTCACGGCTGGCGCGCTCTCCCTGGGACCCGGGGTGCTCTGAAGGGCGGGAGGCGAGGGGCTCAGCGCTCTGCGTGGGGCATCTGCTGACGTGCCGGGGATGCTAGGGCTACAGAGAGTGCGGTGCAGGCAGGCAGGCAGGGGTTATGCCCCACTCCGGGTGAGTCGGCGGGAAGCGGGACTCGGTCCAGCACGCGGCTGGCCCGGAGTTATGCCGAGAGCCGGCAGGGCGGTGGTCTCCTCTGCGCTCTCTCCGAAGAGCAGGACTCAGTAGCTGGCACCCGGGGCGCCTCGCCGCTCGTGTCCAACGGCGCAACCGGCAGAGGGGCTCCAGCGGTAAGCTCCTAGTGCGCTCTCTCTGGGGCACCTTCGAAGGCGGGCTTCAGGCGCGGCAGGCGCCAGGGGTTTTCTCTCTCACATCCCAGCCGGGGCGGCGAGGACCGGGAGGTACGCCGAGAATGTTGTGCCGCCAGCTCTGTGTGCACGCCGCGGCGGAAGCCTGCGCTCCTGTGCTCGTCTCTTCTCAGACCCTCTGTCGGCTCGGGCGGCAAGATCCCAAAGCAACGAAAGAAAGAAAAAGCAAGGGGGCGGGGGCGCTGCAGACTCCAGCGTCCTCCCAGTCCTCCGGTGGGAAGACAGCAGCGCTGCTACTGGCGGATAGGGGCTGCAAGGAGGAGGCAGGGAGGGGACCCCGGCACTCTGCTGGGGTTTGGCACTGACATCCCCGTGAGCGACTTCTGGAGGCCACCGCGTCGGGGAGAGGGAGGGTCCCCGAGTGGCTGCACAGCCTCTCCGAAGGGGGATGGTGGTGGTGGATGCTCGTTCTCTCATCTGCGCGTTCTCAGCTTTCTGAAATACTGCAAGGTCTTTGGAGACCAGCCAAGAAAATGCATTCACGTGCGGAAAACTCGGGAGACCTGAGGTTGGAAGTGAGCAGAGAGAGGCGGGAGAGAGCAAAGGGATCCCTTTTCTGGCTCGCAGCTGTCGGGCTGCTGTGCTGGGGGTGTACTGAACAGTGGCAACAAAAAGCGCTTTCACTAAAAGGCAGAAATCAATAGAAGCCCTCGGAGACGGAGGGGTGCTGCTCATAGGTGCTTGGCATGTGAGATAGCCTATGAGACAGATTAAAATCCGAAAGGTTGCTGCCTGACGGTAGTTAGATCACTGGGGGAAATTCCTAAAACTCCGGCTGAGTGTGTTTAACTTCTTTGTTCTCAGTAATTTGAAGCCGCAGACTCTTAGTTCGCTGTCACCGGAATTATTCAGTTTGACCCTCACAACGACCCTTTCACGGAGACTGGGAAATAGTATCACCTTCATTTTCTGGATGAGGAAGCTGAGGCTTAGAATTTAAAGTGACTTCTCTGAGGTCAGTGGCAAGTAGCCAAGTGGAAATAGCACGTGGGTCTCCAGAATACAGCCCGTGGCTTCCTTATTGCGCGGCATGTAGAAATCACTCCTGACCCAGGCCCGGCGGGGCTGGCCCGCTAGATAAAACCCATTAAATCCAAACAGACCGTACGATGACAGTGCCTGGAAGACTCAGAGTGAACAGTTGGCGCTTAATTTGGATTTTATCTAGGCAACCTCGTAGCTGAGTCCTTGATAGTCTGTAAATGAACTGGGAAGAAAGAGAGGCCATGCTTCCCAGGAACGTCCCAGAGAGATGCTTTGCAAAGCAGTAAGAAAGCTTTTCTGTTTTGTTTAGTTTTAGTCTATAATAAATAATTTCTGAACCCATCTTCCCTCGGTTGTCTGCTTTCCTCAGTTTTACCCACAAATAAATAAATCCCTCCGATGGCGCGTTCTGAGGGAGGGTGCGGCAGAGAGCTCTTTGGCTTTTGTCTTGCCAGCTTTCCTGACGCATCTTTTATCCCAGCCCTACCCTTACAGCTAGTACCTATTACCAGGTATCTACATGTTTGCGAATTTCCTCAGATTCTTAAGCCTGCGAGTGTGAAATTTACAGATTCAACACACCGACCTGTGCCCCAACATTCGCAAGTGCTAGCCTTCTGTCCCGATTTCCCTATATCACTCACAACCCATACTCTAAATTCTGTAGATTAGTGCATCCTAAACATAGGAAACAATGAATCCCTTAAACTCCTGTCATTTTCTGATAGCCTCGTGGGCCTCTGAGTATAACACAACCCCGGGAAAACACGTCCTGGTTTGACCTCCAGGTGCGCGGGTGGAAATCAGCGCCAGCATAATGGGAGAAGGAGAATAGGAGCGAAGTCAATAAAGGCTCTTAAATGCTAGAAAGCAGCACCCTCCGGGAACCCTTCATCCCCGCAAAGTTTACTGAAGCCTCGTTCATCCTGTTGGAATTTTTAAAATTCAATTGGGCAGAAATGCTTTGTGTTAGATGGAGTAACCCTCCAGTGGTTACTAAGTTGTATTAAAAAGCGTCACTAGCCTTTGTTAGTTGGTAACTCTTGGTTATTCCCACTGTTTCCTAATTGCTTCTTCTCCAGTGAAGCAGGGCTATTTAGAGGTGGACACTTTCAAAATTGATCAAAATGTGAGACTTTGGCGGGAGTTAAATAAACACCACCACACTTAACTAACACATCAACTACTGCCACTTCATATGTTCCACTCTTATCAGTCAGCATTCAGACCCAGGTTTTCCTACTTCAGTCCTCTTGGCTGGGCATAAGGGTTCTGGCAGTCAGCAGACCTGAGTTTGAACCCCAGCTTGACTACTTCCTACTTGTGCAACATTATAACTTCAGTGAGCTCCTCAAAGCCTCAGTTTTCTCAACTGGAAACAGAGTGACTACATGGGGATTTTGTGAGGATTAAAGGGGATAAATTATGTAAAGTATTTTGCAGAGAAGCTGGCATTAAGCAGGCAGTCAATAAATGGTATTAAACACTAGTATTATTTCCTGAAAAGAATATCTTAACCCAGAAGATCTTAACAGGAGCATCATGACAGCAGAGGAATGAATATAAAGTGAAATTCATTCTAAACAGGACTGATAATGCCTCTAAAGAGCCCCCACCCCTGCCTGTAGGAAAGTGATTCCTATTAGTGTGAGTGGTAAAGTCTTCCCAAACTGGCATAGGGTAGGGAAAAAAGAACTCAATTTACCCCAAATACAATGTGCAGCTTATCATGCAATAAAGATGACATGATTACAAGTGACATTTTTTTCAAATGGCCGAATATGCCATATGTTTCATGTTCAGTGACTCAAACGTGGGCCCACATCTTTTAAGATCAAATCTGAGTAAAGATATAAAGATACAACAATTATTATTAAGGATAGCCATTTGAAGCACAAAACTAGGGTAAAACTCTTTTAAGTGCAAAATATTTTAAGGCTTTAAAAATATTTAGAGTTTATCAAGCTCTGGAATGGAAACAATTCTTTTAAATAGGAGGTTTTAAATATGAGGCATAATCACCAGGTAGTTGTAGTACTTTTCCATATAATTTATGATATTCTTACATAAAAAAAAATTAAAGTTGATCTGTGGCTGATAACGAAGGTTGGTGGCATGCACAAGAGTAATTAAAATAGTTACTTAACTTCAGAGCATCTGCACATCCTCTCAGTGTTTAGTTACATTTAATCTATTTGTGTAACAAAGTGAGCATTGCTTCATCGGTACTAATGAAGTCTTGGATTGCTGGTATCAGCCACTGCATTACAGCATTCAGTTATTGTCCTCAAATAAACAAAGGTTAAAAAAAAACTCCATCTGGGGAATTAAAAAACATATAATCACTAAACATTTACATTCTGCTTTTAACATTTAACTCCTGCAGCAAAAAGAATGCAGCCCGATTAGTGCACTGTATAGAATTGCTCCCATTTGACATTTAAGCTTGGGGTTCTGCATGTGTGACTAAATCAACTTTCAAGTGACCATTTGGGGACATCCTTGATGTTCTTAGTTACCTAAGAAAGAGATCAAGATAAAAATCTATACACAAGTATTTGCAAATAGCTATATGATAATATTGTGGGTATGCAGGTAGGGTTATAAAGAGACTCAGACTGATTCATGTGCTTTGTAAAAATGTAGTGTGGCAGTATTGATAATCAATAAAACTGAGATTTCACAACATATTGGTAATAGGACAATATAAATGCACATGTACATAAATACTTTCTGTTAAAATATCAGACACAATTATGTGAATTATGTCAAAATAATTCTAATAGCCCCCAATTCTAGTGATGTATTACAATTTCCTTGATAACTGACAGGAAAAAATGATATCCAGACCACAAATTTAATGGCTCATTTTGTTTGTTTTATTTTCATACATTTGGATCCTTTACAGATAACACTTTTGGCCTAGAAGTGTTCTAAACTGTAATGCTTCCCTAAGATTTTAGACATTTGCAGCTATTGTGGTCAAAATGTGGGCTAAGAAGCATTTCATTTTATCAGCAAAATCCCATTTTTATAGAGTGGGTTGTAACCAAGATTATACAGTAAAAGTGGTTTCTAAAAAAAGTAGAAGTTGGCAATTTACCCTAACAATTTTAGTGAAAAATAATTCTTTTCAGTTTAAGTAATAGCTAAAGAAGCCCATATTCCTCCTTTTCCATTTATTAATGAGTTAGAATATACAAGCACCTAATAAAATATGCACAGGGTCATATTGGCAATCTTTAAATCCTTTTTTCCCTCACTGTCTTAAAAATTGGTATTTACATTAAAATAGTAATTTGTTAGAAATAGGATTTTACTATAAACCTACAAAACTTACCTTTCACAGTTGTTGTAAGACTCAAAGGAGATAATATAAATGAAAATATTTTAAAGACTTTAAAGTGGTTTATGTATATAAATTAGAGGAGGTGAATGAAACAAGATTGGCTACCAGTTGATAGTTGTTGAAGCTGGAAGATGAAACATGGGGATTCCTTATATTCATGGCCCTATTTTGCATATGTTTAAAATTTTTCATGATAAAAAGTTAAAATACATAAAATAATATATATATTTTATAATATATAATATATTACCTACCATAGATTGTTTACCAAGATAACACTGCTGTTCTAATGCCCTTATTTTAAAACCTGCATCAAGTGTCTCATTTGCGCAAAATATCATGGCAGGAAGTGACAGTTGTAGTGAAGCTACAATCTGTTAGGGACTTGTGTATAATGCTATAAGGAAATGAA
>PVKY010010736.1:0-12443 GCA_004027775.1 Bradypus variegatus
CTCTTACCTCACACTTCTCTCCTTTGGCAGCACCAGACAACAAAGCTCTGAGAGTTGCCTATGGGGGCTTGGACTGCTATGTTTAGATACCATTTTGATGTGTAAAAGTAAAGTTGTTCTTCGTGACCCCTCTGTTGGATTCATTAAACTCAGCTGGGAGAACCTGCGGCATTAGAGTTTACCAATTATCGAGGGGTTTTCCTATAACCTTTGAAAACTGGGTAAAAGAAACTGGCAAATTCCAGCAAGATGGGGCCCCCAGAATTCTATGAACCTCTAAGGAAATGGGGCATCTTATTTCAAAAGCTAAGAAAATACTCCCTACATTTTCTCCCAAAAAGATATCAGGATATTTGTGCCATTTGGGAAGATTTCTCATTACCACCATTTTCCCAGAGTTTATAAAAACATCTTACCTGGGTAGTTGCGTTTGAGAACTGAAACCCATTTTGGTGTAAAAAATTTCCCTCATTTCCCAGAGATTGTAACTAGTCCAACTATTGTTTTAGATATTTGAAGCTGAAGTGGAAATTAGTCAAGTCGACATCTCCCACTGAAAAGGAAATGGGGATATTGAAGTATGGAAGAAATGGTTGAAATAATATAATCCCACATATTTCTATATTTGTTAGATCAGGGACATTTTAGGATATGTTTAGTAGTAGAGCTCTGTGTTATTCCATGTAAAATTTTTCAATCTGGGACTCAGAGAATCAGTGAACTCTCTAATATTATCTGTAAAGTTTTCCTTGGTACATTTTTCTGAGTAGAGGGGCTATTTGAGTTCAGTGTTCTAGTTTGCTAACGCTGCCAGAATGCAAAACACCAGAAATTGATTGGTTTTTGTAAAAGGGGGGTTATTTGGTTACACAGTTGGAGGATGGCCAATGGCGTCCAGGAAACCTCTGTTAGCTGGGAAGGCACGTGGCTGGCATCTGCTCCAACTTCTGGCTTCCAAATGGCTTTCTCCCAGGACGTTCCTCTCTAGGCTTCAGCTCCTCAAAAATGTCACTCTTAGTTGCTCTTGGGGTGTTTGTCCTCTCTTAGCTTCTCTGGAGCAAAAGTCTGTTTTCAAAGGCTGTCACCAAAATGTCTCTGTAAGCTGAAGCTCCTCTCTCAGTTCCAATGCATTCTTCAAAGTGTCCCTCTTGGCTGTAGCTCCTCTTCAGAATGTCACTTTCAGCTACACTGAGTTCCTTCTGTTTGTCAGCTCATTTATATGGCTTCAGTAATTTAATTCAGACCCACCCTGAATGGGTGGGGCAACACCTCCATGGAAATTATCCAACCAAAGTTTTATCTACAGTTGATTGAATCACATCTCAATGGAAACACTCAAAGGATTCCAAAATCTAGTCAACACTAATATATCTGTCCACACAAGATTGCATCAAAGAATATGGATTTTTCTGGGGGACATAATACATTCAAACTGGCACAGTCAGATTCCCTCGAAGCAGAGCATAGGACAGGGATTTGGGTGCATGAGAGCATAATCTCGGGAAGGATGGGTTAAGCACAGAAGGACAGGCAGGGGAAGGTGCTAAGTGAGGATGTGGGTTCAGCTGGAGTTTAGCTTCAGCTGATCCCATGGGGCATGCTGGGACATGAATTGCATCACAGAATTGGTCCCAGGTTTGTATCTGTGTGTCCATTGAGACTGCTGATGGGGTGAGCCTAGCCTCCTGAGGTGGGGGATGCTCTGGAGAAGGGGGCAGCTGCAAGCAGGTAGCAGCCCCCACCCGCAGCAGCTGGAGGTTGGGGCCATTGCTGGTTAGTGGATCCAGGCAGGGCATCAACAACCTCCACCACAGGAGCAGCACTTTTACAAGATTTTCAGAGCATCTGTGACTCCCAACAAGTCAAGAAACACTGACACACATTTTAAAATGCTATCTTTAAAGTTAAGAAATGACATGGCATAAAGTTATTTATTGCAACACTCTTTGTAATAGTAAACAATTGGGAGCAACCTAAATGTCCATCAATAGGGGATTCATTAATAAAAAAATTTTGTTGTATGAAACAACAGAATTCTGTGCAACTATAAAAAGAATGAGGAAGCTCTCTTGTGTTGATTTTCAAATGACTACCAAGATATAGTGTTAAATGAAATAATAAAGTGCAGGAAAATCCATTTGGTATCATAATACCATTTGTATAAAATATCATTTGTATAAAAAAAGGGGGGTAAAAGTTTTTTGTTTGATGATTGTGCCAGTTTGCTAACACTCCCATTTTGCAAAACACCAAAAATAGATTGGCTTTTATAAAGGGGGTTTATTTGGTTACAGAATTACAGACTTAAGGCCATAAAGTATCCAAGATAAGGCATCAACAATAGGGTATCTTCACTGGAGAAAGGCCATTGGCATCCGGAAAACCTCTGTTAGCTGGGAAGGCATGTGGCTGGTGTCTGCTTGCTCCCAGGTTGCATTTCAAAATGGTGTTCTCCAAAATGTCAGCTTTCAACAGCCGTCTTCAAAATGTCTTTCAGCATTTGAAGCTGAAATGCTGCTCTGAGTTCCTTCTGTTTGTCAGTTCTTTCACATGGCTCCAATGATTTAATTCAGTCCCACCCTGAATGCGTGGGATAACACCTCCATGGAAATTACCCAATCCAAGTTCTCACCCACAGCTGATTGAGTCACATCTCCATGGAAACACTCAATCAATAGGTTCCAACCCAATCAACACTAATATATCTGCCCCTACAAAACTGCATCAAAGAACATGATGTTTTGGGGGACATAATACATACAAACTGGCACAATGATGTATAAAATGTCTCAGAAAAGTTTCAGAAACAATTCGTAACATTAGTGGCTTCAGGGAGAGAAACTGGGCAGCTGAGGGACAGGGTCCAGGAGAGGATAATAACACTCTCCCTTGCTTTTCCTTAGTGTGTTGTTTCATTTGGAGTGCCTTGTTCAGAGATTCTAGAACAATTCTGTATTGCTTCAGGCTCAGTAATGATTTCTGTTTCGCTGAGGGTAATGAAGATAAGTGTTCTATTATCCGTCTTAGAAATTGAACTACTTTTCTCTTTGCCTCTTTCTTTGAGTATTTTCTCACCCCCAAGATCACAAAAAGCAACTCCATAATAATAAACAATTCTATTTTTGCACCATCCTTTGTTTTCCTCTCAAGACCTCCTTATCTGATCTCTTGTCAGTCTGTTTCAATTGATTAATTTATTCCCTAAGTCCACGTGAAGTATTTGGTGTTTAATTCTGACTTAATGTTTATTTTTCTTGTTGCTCACAGGCAGTGATTAGGGGAGGATGCTCTAAGAACTTGCCCGGGATCCATCATGATATGCTTAGCATCCTAAAAGCGAGGATATGTCGGGCTACAAAGAAAGCCTTACTTACTATACTTACTAAATGTCTCAGTAGTATATGGTCAAATGCCATTTTATGAAAACAGCTATAATACAATAAGAGGTAACATTTCCCGAGTGCTTGGTATATGCCAGTCGATGTGTTAAGCACGTTCTGGGTTTATCTCATTTAATCTTCAAAAGATCCCAATGAGGAGGTATTATTACCTCTATTTTCAAACAAAGAAATGGAACCAAAAAGGTAAATTAACATACCCAGGATTATATAGCTAGTAAGTGGCAGAGCTCGAATTCAAAGGTTCAAACCTGGTCTGCCTGACCCCAGACCTGAGGCCTTTGCCATGCTGTTGCTGGCTGCCTGGTTAGCTAGGAAGCAGGAGCCACGTTTCTGCTCCCTTTGGGAGCTGGCTTGAAGGCCTTGCTCTAGGCTCCCCTGGTGGATCATCAGAGACCCGGACACCACCGTGGCTGGGACCCAGCACTCACACTTACCAGTTGCTGTCCCTTCCCAGCAGTTAGAAGATTCCCAAATGGCCGCTTTTCTGCCCGGTTGCTCCCTAAGAATGCTGTGGCATCGATGACCAGATCCTGTCTGCCATGACAAACCTGCCCAGGTGCCGGACGAAGGGGAGACCCCCGGAGGAAGCAGTGATGATGACAATAACAAGAACCTATTGTCCGATGAAGATCAATCCCTCATCAGGAAGGGCAAAGAAAAGTGATGCGATTTACCCAACACGGCCACGCTGGAACCAGTCTGGGCGCCGGGGCCTTTCTCTCGGGGCGCTCTGTCCTTTCTCTCGGGGTGCTGGCTGGCGATCCAGGGCCGTCAGGGAGCCCACCTCGGGAAGAACACTGTGAGTCATTGGCGGTGACGGGATTGTCCAATGGAACTCAATGGAACTCAGTGAAACTTGCAGCCCCGTTGCTGCTTGGCTCTCGCCCCCACAGAGCTGGCCGTGGCCTGGTAAAAAGACAGTCAAGTGCTTATTTAGGCCCAGCGTTAGATCCCTTAATAATCAAAACAAAGCAAAACAAAACAAACAAACAAACTCATGGGGGAATCTGAGGAGCAAAGAGCATGGAGAACTGAGCCATTGGAGAACTGAGTGATTAATTAGGAAGGGAAAAAGCAAGGGGCCAGCGTTTGTTAACTCCCTCCTTTGGGCCAAATGCCTTATATACCACAAACATCTGAACAAACAAGAATAGAGATGAGTCGCCATTTTCCCACTGAGAAGACTGATAAAAAGGTTTTGGCCAACATGAGAGTACATAATCTTTTAGAAATGTAGATGAAATGGACAAATATCTATTTGCAATATTTATTAATTTGGTTATGCAAGTATATTTACCATAAGAAGCCTAGTAATTCAGAAAATGTCTTTTAAACATTCTCAATCTCCTGTTTCATGAAACACTTATTTAAACTGCTCACATTCCCCTTTGATATCACTGTCTTTGTCACAGTTAAAATCAATTCTTGAATCATCTAACACAGTTTGCCAAAGTACATCAATTTTACTTCCAGCCAAGTTGCTTTGAGAGATATGCTTTTTGAATTCATATACTATATTGTTAACAAAAACGTATCCTAAACACCATATAGCCCTTTGCATAAGATTTAGTGTGGTTGGTTTTTTTTATTCATCCTCTAAATGTGTATTGTGATATCTACAAAATAACCCTATTACAATTGGTTTTTTAAAGGCCTTTTGTTACTGACATCAAGCACTTCTTACTACGAAGTCATATCCCTAGAAACTGTGACTAAACTTGTATGAAATTTGCCTTCTTTTAAAAATCCATCCTGTAAGGAGATTCCTGTCATCACCCCATCTCGCATGGACCGAGTGAGTTGTTTCAGTCCAATTTGCTTTCCGCACACAACTGTTTGTCAAAATAAAAGAATGAAAAGAATTCCTGGGTCTCGGCCTGGGTTCCTCAGAAGGCAGAGCCCAGGGCAAGGGCTGACCTCTTCTTGGGGAGTACAATTCCAGGGGAGAGGAGCGTGGGGCAGGGAAGGAGGGGAGCCCCACATGAGGATGCTCTATGAGCTGACTGCCAGTCGGTAGCAATGCAACCGAGAGCTCCGTCTTGCTTGACGACCCTGCCAGAGGCTTTAAGACCTTTCAAGACCCTTCGACTGCTTCTTGGGACAGGTGAATGGAGCGGAAAGAATTTGTCCACCTGTGCCTGTCCCCCAGTGGAGTTCCTGCCCCTCCACTTCCTGGATGCTCAGGCCTGCGCTCTGGGCAGGCATCTCACAGCATCTCACACCACAGCGTCACCAGCCAGGCCCTGAGGAGGGGGACAGCCAGGTGCGGCAGGAGGTGAGGCCCTGCCAGGTTACACCTGCATGAAGTGTGACAGCTGCAGGAGTTACCTTGGAAACAGGTGAGGCTGAGAGGCTACCCAGTGGCCCGGAAGAGGTGTCTGACACACTCCATAATAAGAGAGTCTTTGTAAGCACAGAAATATAAGATAATTATTCTTTTCCAAGGGATAAGTTTTTAGGGGGAATAAAAGCTCACCTATATGCAGGCATCTATGGTACATTGTCTTATTTACTCCTCACAACAGCCCTGCTAGATAAGTATGATTCCCATTTTACATATGAGCAAACTAAAGCTCAGAGAGGTTAAGTAACTTGCCCAATGTGACACAGCTTATAAATGTCAGAGCTGGCATTGGAACCTAGGCCCAACTCCAGAGCCCATGATCTTTCCACCACAGAACCTCTGGTGTTGTCTCTGTCATCATCAGACAAAAGGAGCGAAATAGATGCTCAGGAGAATGGCTCTTCCACTCTGACTTTTGGGGGCAATAAAATAGCTCCTCACCCACCTCTCTACCCAGAGATTCTCTGGCATTTCAGTTGAATGGAAATCAAAACCTCTAGTTCCACTGCTTTTGGGTCTCAGTTCCACAGCCTCTTACTGTTCCTTGATGAAGTCTGGAATGACAGCTTTCCAAGAAGATGGAAACCAGGCCTGAGGGAAGGCCAGGGGGAGAGGCACAGGCCTAGACCCCCTCCAGTAGCCCTGCGTGGAGAGTACGTCACCACACCATGCTTCAGGGACAAATTGGCCCCTTCTTCCCATCCCCACTACCACATCCATTCCTTCTATCTTCACACTCTTGAATTGTGAATGGATCATTGCCGTCACCCTCCTTGCTACCCCGCAGGATTCCCTCCAATTGCCCCTATTTGTCAGCTCTCTAAACTCCTGCTCTAACCATGTCACTCCTGCTCAAAACCCTTCAGTGACCCTCCAATGCAATAAATTTGCAAATGGAAACAAAAGTAAAATTCCTTATCCTTCCTTGACATCCCTCCTGAGATTTACTCCCAAGCCAACCACCATCTTTTGCAAACACTGCCCTTCTGCCAAATTGGATGTCTCACTGTTCTACAAACAAGCCTCACCACTCTGCTTGAGCTGGTTTCTCCACCTGGGACCTATTTCCCCACCCCTCAATCCTTGTCTGGTGATGCCCTTCATCCTTCCAGGCCCAATGCAAATGCCACCTCCTGCCAGAAAGCTTCCCTGATCCCAGTGAGTGAGCTTCTGCCTCCTTGGTTCTTTCCAGCTCTTTGTAGCCTTCTAACTGCATGCAGCTCCTTCTACCCTCATTCCCTAACTGCAGGGAACTTACAGGGCAGTGTCACAATGACTGGTGTCCCTGTTTGTATCCTTGGGGTCCCAACAGGAAGCAAATAGCACATGCAAAGTAGGATAATTTGAGAAGTTTAATAAAAGGACTGTTTACCAAGAATGGGCAGGATATAGGGAAACCACAGGGCTAGTAAGAGCCTCCTGCCCCTTGCCTGAAGGGATGAAGAGGAGGGCAGCCCCAAAAACCTAGGAGGTCAGGAGGAGAGCGCTGCCTTCGGGTTGAGGAGTGCAGCCAGCACTTTGCGCACAGGGCACCAGGCAATATGTGCCCCAACCGCCACCCTCCCCTACCAGCCAGAGCCACCCAGAAACCAGAGTGCAGGGGAGCCCACAGGTGCAGAGCTGGCAGGGAGGGTGGGGAGCAGCTCTGGAGGAGCAGGTGGAAGCTCCCAGCACGCTGCCTTTTCTCCCTCTCCAAGCAGGATTCCTGTCTTCCTCGACATTCACTCATCCAAATTCACTCTATTCAATGTTGAGTGCCTAGGATGTACAGGTTTTGCTGGAGGCACTAGAGGATGTGTAGCGAAACAATACATACACGGCCCTTGCTCTCTCAAAGCTTGCAGATCAATTGAGGGAGACAGACATCTGACAAGTAAACTAACAAACGGATACTTTGATACAGTGACGCGTGAAAAATAACTACAAACTCACAGTGGTCATGAGCCAGCGCCCCCCGTCCCCCCCACCCCGTTCCTTAAAGCTCTCGGGTGGCTCCTCGCTGCCTTCTGCATGGAGTCGGGCCCTTTGTTAAGCACACAGGGCCTCCCCCGCCGGCGCCATCCCGGGCTCCACCTTCTACCGCGCCCTCCCCTTGGCCTCTGTTCCCCTACATGCTCCCGCTCCCGACCCCTCCCCGCCCCGGCTGCCCCTAGCTAGTCCTCCTCAACCCTCAGGGCTCAGCACTTGCCAAGGAAACTTTCATGGTGTTGCGAGATGCGCCCCCAGCCGCGGCGCCTACCTGTGCAGGTCCCGGCGCTCAGCACCGAGCGCCGCATTTGAACCCAGTGCTCGGTCCCCCTCGGCTCCGCGGGCTCTGGGCCTGGGTGGGCTGGCCCCGCCGGCTCTCGGTAGCTGTTGGTGTTTTACTGCCTTCATTATTTGGAGATAACAAAACCTTCATCATGGGTTGTTGTGAAGAGTAAATGGGTCACGTACTTACCGGTTCCGTGTTCAACAATAACTAGTAATTTCAAGGATGTGCTCTATTTTTTTATTCAAAAAGGAGTAAAGAGGTAGCTGCCCTCCTCACTACATGGGACCTGACTCCCAGGGGTGTAAATCTCCCTGACAACTCAGGATATGACTCCCGGAGATGAATCTGAACCAGGCATCGTGGGATTGAGAACATCTTCTTGACCAAAAGGGGGATGCAAAATGAAACAAATAAAGTTTCAGTTGCTGACAGATTTCAAATGGAGTGGAGAGGTCACTCTGGTGGACACTCTTACACACTATATAGATAACACTTTTTGGGTTTTAATGTATTGGAATAGCTAGAAGTAAATACCTGTAACTCTCAAACTGCAGCCCAGTAGCTTTGACTCTTGAAGATGATTGTATAACAATGTAGCTTACAAGGGCTGACAGTGTGACTGTGAAAACCTTGATGGTTCGCACTCCCCTTATCCAGTGTATAGATGGATGAGTAGAAAAATGGGGACAAAAAACAAAATGAAAAATAGGGTGGGATGGGGTGGGGATGATTTGGTTGTTCTTTTTTACTTTTACTTTTTATTCTTACTCTTATTCTTTCTGGTGTAAAGAAAATGTTCAACAATAGATTGGGGTGATGAATGCACAACTATATGATGGTTCTGTGAATAGTTGATTGTAGACCAAGAATGATTGTATGGTATGTGAGTATATCCCAATAAAACTGAATTTTTGTAAAAAAGGAGTAAAGAAGAACATGGTTTTTAGAAGTTCAGACCTTACTAAAAAAGATGCAATGAGGTTTATGTCTCCTTCTCTTCTGAGACTCCTTCATTCCTTCTCAGAGCATCAACAGTAAGCTAGCAAGCACGGTGAGACGTTGTGTGTGTAGAGAGTGCTTTCCTTTTTTTATACTAAATGAACACTGTTCTGTACTTCCTTTTTTTCCTTATAACAACATATCTTAGAGATAATTCCACATTAGCACATTTTTTTTGATGGGATAAGTGGATACCATAATTTATCTGAGCAGCCTGTTAACAATGGACATTTAAACGATCTACAGTCTTTTGTTGCAATGAACAGCACTGCAGCGTGCAGCTTTGCTGGAATGCCCAAACCACAGGATGGATCCCTGTCCCGAAGGAGCGAGCAGATGGCCCAGCCTTTCCTCTTCCGAAGAGAGGCTGCTCCCTCGAGTTCTTCTCCCATCCGGGAAACGGTACGCGGGTTGCAGGATGCCTAGTCTTTGAAGTTTGCAAATACCAGGAGACAAATAAGGTGAGCCTTTTCTTTGAATCCAGATGTGTTGGGACATAGATTGGATCTCTTGCCAGATCCGGGATACTTTTTCTTTCCATGCCGAAAAAGTACTAATGGGCAAAACAAACAAAAACCCATGCAGTTGTCCTCGGACTGGAAGTCAAACTGCCTCAGGACATTGTCTCTAGTTGCAGATGGCTGAGTGGCGCTTTGCTTTGCCTGCCTTTAATTGCCATTGTTAAGGGAGGGGTAAAAAGGGCCCTGAGATGTCCTAAATGCCCTGAGCCAGGAAGCAGAACAGACGCCCATCTCTGTAGACAAGGCTGAAATCTGAAAAGTGGTGAAAAGGGCTGTGGGACTGATGCTCTGAGACCTGAGTATTCTCTGAGGTAAGTTCCTGGCCCAGCTTCTTCCTTCCATGTGGATCCAGGAAGGAGCTGGGTGGAAGGCGGGTTTGCACAAGCCCTACTTCCAGGTCCTGGAAGGATGAAGTATTCCCTGCAAGAGGTCAGAGGCTGGTCGGAGGCTGGTCCAGTGAAAATTCTCAACTGTATGTGTGGCTCGTCCTTCCCATTAGACTGGGAGCTCCAGGTTGGAAGGGATCCTTCCATACCTGTCTCACTCCCAGGCATGAGGCAGGGGCTCAATTCATGTTTGTGGAAGGAATCTGGCTGCGTCCTAACTATCCTCTGCTCAGTCTTGATTTGAGAGGTGGACGATACTGAAGTGTTGAATACAATTTGATTCTTGCTGTTTTCAGTTCAACTCAACAAACACTTATTGAACAACTGCTGTGTATCAGGTATTGTGTTATATTCCAGGGACAGAGACAAAATCAGCATGGTCCCTGGCCCCGAGAAAAAGAAAAGAAAAATGAAGAGTGCTGTAATAGTATAATGCTTGGGCAGATACAGCCACAGAGAAGATGTGCTGGAGATTCAGAACTAGATTGGGATCCAAGAAATCTTCCTGGAGGAGGTGACATTTAAGCTGAGTCCTGAAGAATAAGTGATAGTGTTTGGGCAATGGGTTTGGGGGTGGGGGGTGGTGACAAGCAACCCAGGAGGCAGGATCTGGGGCATCGGAGATGTGAGGAGAACAGGAAGCTAAAGAGATGAGGGAGGGAGGATGGGCAGAAGGTAGGCCACGGAGGATCTGTGTTCTGACAAAGGAGCACTGACTTCATCATGAGAACCATGAGGATTTGACAGGGCTTGGCAGGGAATGACATCCTCAGCACCTTGTGGGTGATGGGAATACAACAAAACATAACAGACAATCTTGCCCATCATGGAACTTACTTTCTATTGGAGAGTTAACAAGAGGAACAAGGCAGAGCTGACTCCCAGGTTTTCTGCTCAGGTGACTGTGTAGTAACGGTGCCTTTTCCTGTAATGGGGAATCAAGGAGAAGGAGAAGGTATTCAAAGACATCGGTAAGTACAGTATTCTGGTTTTGCCCAAGGGAAGGGATCATAAGCTAATTTGAAAGAGCCCACTGAGGTAGTGACTGCTAATTGTCTCCCAATATCCATTTTCTCTTCTTCCATTGTAATACAACCCCTGATTTCTAGCTGGGTGCATGGCTACCCAGAAGGAAAACAAAATAAAACAACATTTCTTAGCCTTCCTTGAAGCTAGATGTGCCATATGACTAAGCTCTGAGCAGTGGGATATAAGTCAAAGTGATATGTTCAATGAGATATGCAACGAGCTGGAACATGGCTGTGGGACTGGAGGAGCCGTCTTGGAACCCAAGGTGGAAGTCACAGACTGAGGATGTCAGCAACAAATAGGGAAGGAGCTGGGATCCTTGATGTCTTCACCAAGGAAAATTGTTTGTCCCACCACCTCGAACTTGAATATGAAAGAGAAATAAACTTTATCTTGTTTAAGACATTTGAAATTTGGGTTTCTTTTATATTGGCTATATCCATATAATAATAATAGCAGACCTGACCCAAGCAACATTGTGAAATAGGTTAATTGTGAGCTACAGTTCTCATTTTTTTTCACCCCTTTGGCGTAATCCACCCCACAAGCATTCAGGATCTTCATAATGTCTCCTAGTTCTTGGTCAGTGCCTTCATGCTTCAAACCCTTCTTTGCCCCACCTCCCTTACCACTGAAATTTACCTGTCATGTGTGCTTCATTCTGTTAATGGGATCTTCTTCCTCCAGACACCCTGGGACAGGGATGACTCCTTATTCTGAAAAAATAAAATGCTAATAGCTAATTTTAGCCTCACACATTATCTAAAATTGTATTGGAGGGTCATATAGACATGGGTTTGAATCTGAGTTCTGCTACTTCCCAGGCATATGAGCACCAGAGCCTTGTGGTCTTGGTCTCCTCATCTATATAATGGGGTAATGTAACTTCATAGAGTTGTTGTAAGAATAAAATAAAATAAAATAATAAAATAATAAAATAAAATAAAATAAATAAAAACATCTGCCTGGAAGAGTCTAAGTGTGAAATGAATGATGTCTCTTCCAGAAATGTGTATTTTCATCCAGGTTCAAGCCATCAAAATGAGATGGTCATCCATCCTGCTTTGAAAGGCTTCTGGGGAAGGGATTTCCACAACCTGCCTTAGCATGCATGCTTAGTCATCCTTGCAGCTTGGAAATGCTTCCTCAAGTCTTCCAAGCCCACTCTCACTGCAGTTTAAGCCTTGTCTTAACATCTGTGGAGGGCACATGGGCAGCTTCTTCCTTGCGATTCTCTGGCCTCATCTCTTCCAGGTTAAAAAAGCTCTGAGTTCTTAATGTTCCAGTTTGCTAATGCTGCCGGAATGCAAAATACCAGAAATGGATTGGCTTTTATAAAAGGGGGTTTATTTGGTTACACAGTTACAGTCTTAAGGCCATAAAGTGTCCAATGTAAGGCATCAACAATTGGGTACCTTCACTGGAGGATGGCCAATGGCATCCAGAAAACCTCTGTTAGCTGGGAAGGCACATGGCTGGCGTCTGCTTTCTCCCAGGTTGTGTTTCAAA
>PVKY010010737.1:0-12446 GCA_004027775.1 Bradypus variegatus
GAGATACAATCTACCCTCAAATGTTTGGAACATAGATAGATAAACAGATAGATAGACAGAAGAACAGATAGATGGACAGAATGATGCGGCAAATGTGAAATGCGGCAAAATGTTAAAACTGGTAGCTCTGGGTATAGGAACTGGGTGATATATTGGAGTCTTCTGTATGAGCTTTGTATTATTTCTGTGACTGTCCTGTAAGTTGGATTTTATTTCAAAATAATAAGTTTAAATGAAAAACAAAACAAAAATCTTGGACACCTAAACTGATGTGTTCTTCAAAATATGTGGGAACTGAGTTTAAGGATACTTTTTCTTCAAATAATTATAATGTTTTACAGAGAAAACATATTTTGATTTACAGCAATTAAAGAAAGCAAAACAACATAGATTTGTTTTTCACTAAGGACATTTAGGAATACAAACAGTTAGCTGTTTTACATCACTGTCGACTGTCTGTGGTGAATAATTTCAATGCAATAGAAAATTGGGGATTACTAATATATTTGGATTTGGAGAAATTTTGTTTTTCTTGAAACAAGGTTTGAAAACAGAGGGATTTCCCAAGATTGACATCAAGTCAGAAATCAGAATTATTTTACTTGAATAAAATCAAAACACTAACCACAAAATTGCAACAAGTTCTGCAAATTGGAGATTTCTCTACTAGAAATTTTGGATTCTCTCATTGGTTCAAAAAGATTGAAGCCAGGGTGGTATGATGTAAAGAATCACCAATGAGGCATGGGTGTCCAGGAATAAGTAATGTCACACCCTTCACTACACTTTACAGTAATGGGTGAGGAAGAGCTGTGTGGAGGAGGGAGGCAGGCCAGGGTGCTTCTGAAGCCACTTTGGAAAAGATGGACCAGATACAGAAGAGGGCCTGAAAAATGTATATGTTTTTTGTTAAAGCATTTGTTTGTGCTTCCACATAATGACAGACCCTTTCAGGGGAAAGAAGGGAGAGCTGTCCAGAAAATGAAATGACTAAAGAGACCCAGCTCTCCCATGGGAACTAACCCACATCTTAACCTCGTTGGCTTCGTTCTCCATTAGTCAGTCAACTAATATTTATTCAAGAAGCTCTAAGTGACAGGGTTTTTGGAAGAAAGTGCTCTAAAGAGTAGTCCAAATGGAATGCAAATTCTCCATGAGAGGATGCAACCATTTAGAGTGGCTTTTCCATTTTTGAGATTGGTTGGCTGTTTGTCAATTTATACTTGCCTAGAAAGGGTAGTGGCACTAAGGCATGGGTGAAGTGGGAGTTGGTGAGAAGTTTTTGGTTTTCTCATCGGCTTTTGTCTATGCAACTAAAGAACCACACTCTGAAGAAGACAGATATGCATCACCTCCACAGATGAAAGAGATCCCATGCACACATTCATCTGGTCATTTACACAAATGAATAGTTGCTCTTTTCCATTTGGGTTAAACTGGTGAAATGCCTCCTCCCCTTTTCTCGATTTCAAGCATGGGCCTTTGGTAAATCTAGGTTTTAAATTAGAATTCCTGCCTCAGAGGTCAGCACTAACTCCTTCAGACGTTGTGGGAAAGGAGGACAGTGACTAGATTTTTGCAAGCATTAGTAGGCACCTGTTCTGAACCAGTTTGAGGCTTGGGATTCTGGGGATGCCATTCAAAGTGAAAACATCTGCAGTTCCTCCCAGCAAGTGAGATACTGTGGGAATGGGCTCACAACCCAGAGTAAGAAGATTTGGGCTGAGTCCAAGTTCCCCAACTTAGCCTCAGCCTAACCCACTGCAAATCCCTTTACACATCTTGGCCTCCATTCCTAGATTTGTGAAACCTGAATAATCCCTAAACAAATCTACAACCTTGAGTTGGTGATGAGGCTCAAAGGCATCACTGTAGTAAGTCTTTAGTAGACAGGTAAGCCCTTCGTTTAGGAACACGTAAAACATAGACAATTAGGCAAAAACCAACTGACCAAGAAGTGTGGCTCAAAAAGCCACAGCTCAAAAGAGAGGCCTTAGTCTCTGCTGCCCCAACACAAGATTAGCTCACTGTTAAAATTCCCCTAAACTTCTGGGGGAACTCATAGAGGCGGCAAGAAGAAAAAGTGTATAAATTCAAGAACCAGCAGAGGTGCAAAGTTAGAAACACACAGGCTTTGAATCAGACCAGAACGAAGTTCAAATAGAGGCAAATTGCTCCAACATGCAGACATCTGCCTCTCGCCCCCAAATGACATCGCTGGCTTCAGGGGCACTGAAATGTCAGCTTCCCTTCTCATCAGGACCTTAGATATTTTTATTAAAAAGCTGCAGCCTTCTGGAGCAGCACGGTGTACATTTTCAGCAGGTTTTTGGAGACAATGAGCATTTGAGCAGGTGTCATATCCGAATTGCACCATAAAAGAAGCTGGCAGAAGAGTTTCCCAGGACTAGACCTTTGGGTGCTTGCGACATCCGAGGGGAAGCTGTTCCATTGTGAGCCTTTCCTCTGGGGGTTGGTTGGCACCGCCTGACATAGCTCAGGGATGACATCAGCCACCAACCCTGCTCTCCTTCAGGCCCTAGGAGAAGAAGCTTCTCCTGCAGGGTCGGGGGCTCCCTAGCAATATTAAGTCAGAGCGTGGGGAGAGAGGCAGCTCGTGTAGCTCTCCTGCCTTCTCCCTGCAGCTTTTTACAATTCGAAGGCACATCAAAAGGACACACTCTTCCAAGACTTTCATTTCAGCAACATCCCAGCCCAAACCACGCCTGATCAAGCCAGGCTCAGTGGAACCATAAGAAAACAAGCAAGGCACTGATTCCTTTGTGTGAAAATCAAAGAGTTACTGAAACTCACTTTAGGCAGGAGGGGGGAAAAATAGGGAAACCACTCTCTACCGCATACCTTTTACTACTTTCAACAGACCCAACAGGAAAGAAGAAATTTGGTTTTAGCTTTTGGAACTGCCTGGAAATGTTTGGTAGTTCTTTGGACTATCCTGCCCAGAACTTGAGGTCTCTGAAAGGAGCCTTTTAGAGTCAATCTTCCAGAAAAAAAAAAATTTTCCTTTAATATTCTCACCCTGGGAAAAAAAATAATGCTTGCCAAATTCAAATCTGCCTTGGCCAAAGTAACTATTAACAATTCCATCCTTAAATAGGGTTATAAAGAAAGCATTTCCAACCTATTTAAAAGAATAAGTTGAATATGTTACCAGAATAATAATAATAAAGGATAAGTTAAATTTTGCCAGAGGTAATGGATATCAGATATGGTAGCACAATATTGTGAATGTAATCAATACAACTGAATTATACACTTGAATGTAGTTACAATGAGAAGTTTCAAGTTGTATATTTGTTCCTACAATAAAAAGTGTTTAAAAACATTTATGGCTGTTGACCTAGAGGGATATTCATTCTGCATTGAGTGAAAAAATAGACAAGTTGCCAAGAGTGGGGGAGGGATGGGGTAGAGAAAATATTTCCCCCTTGACTTTGAAGAAAACGCCTTTTGTATGACCTCTGAACTACGTGACTTAATTTAAAGGTTCACAGTATAAACTTGTCTTTTCCATTTTTTGCTTACTCTTACAGAACTCTCTGGCATCAAGAGCTGGCAAGACGTTTCCCCCTCTGCAGGGGAGCAGGGCAGGCAAGGGGTTCCAGGGGGCTTCTGAGAGCTGAGTAGGAGCTGGCTACACAGGTATGTGACAACTCCCCTGGCGGTGCACCCCCATGAGCTCGGTCTCTCCCTGACCTCAAAAAAAAAAGCTTACAACCAAAACAAAGCAGAACCAAACGCCCACCACCCTGCAGGAGACTGCAAAAATCCCTTTCTACATGTACAGCCTGCAGGAGAATCACACTTTCAGAAAACACTTAATAGTCACATCACAGACACACACACAGCACCAAACCCGGGGAGCAGCCCAAACCCCATCCCTGAAGAGTCAGGCTGCAGTTTCAATCCTTCGCTTCCTAAAGCATCTCGGAGCCTGGCAAAGTGAACGTCTGCTTTAAGAAGCTGGGTTTTTTTTTCTTCCATTCGAATGAATGGGGCTAGGGGGTGGAGTCTGTTATTGTTTTGACCTTCTCGGGAGAAAACTTCATCCCAAATCACTAATGCAGGGTCCTCTCCTATCAGGGGACAGCACATGTCCTAATAAACACGATTTAAAAAAAAGGCAAAGGTGGCACTTACCGATTTGGTCCTCGGGGATCAGCGACTCGATGGGGGGGTCGAGCTCGGAGCTCTGGGACAAGTAGTTCTTGACCTGGGTCATGAACTGCCGGATGGTCTGCAGCATGTCGGTGCTGGACACGTGGCACTCCTTGTTCTCCTGCAGGAAGCTCAGGTAGTCCTGCACCAGGCAGCCGAAGTACGTGCACTTGTCGCGGGACAGCTCCGCGATCCGCCGCACCATGCGCTTCTCGGGGGTCAGGAAGGAGCTGAAGACGCCGCTCATCTTCCGCAGCTGGGACTTGACGATCTTGGGCAGCACAAAGGAGCTGCTCCTCTTCTTCTTGGACTTGATGGGGGGCGCCATGGTCTCCTGATCGCTCTCGCCCTCATAGTCCTCCAGGCTGCTAGTGGTGTCCGCCTCGTAGCCGAAGAGGGGCATGCTGCGGTCGAAGTCCAGCGAGTCGGAGGAGGAAGTGGACAGGCTCATGTCGCTCAGCCTCTGCCGGCCTCCATGCCACGGGGGCCGGGACGCAGGGGCGGGAGGCTGGGCCCTTGTGCAATCCGCAGCGCCCTCCCCGGGCGGGGCCCCACCTGCGCTGCCAGCTGCGCCCGCCTCGGGCCCGGCGCCGGCCAAGGGCTTCGCGCCGCCCTCGGCTTCCAGAAAAGAAGCCTGCTTCTTCAGCCGGGGCGGAGGGACGGGGGCTGGCTTGGTGCCAAGCCGAGCTCCGCTCCCGTGGGTGTCAAGCCTGGCTGTTTCTGGCATGCTCGTCTGGGTCCCCGTCCTGGACAGCTGAGGGCTTGCGTGCAGACTATTAATAGCGGGTGGCGGGGGCCGGGGTGGGGGGGACCGAGGCCTCTCGGTGCCATTCGCGTTGGGAGTCCTCGCACCCGGCCGCTTCAGGCTGCCCCCGAGGTCCTGGCTGTGCACTTGCAAGAAGAGAGGGTTAATGAAGCACAGGGCTCGGTTGTCCTGGCTGCACTCCAGCTCCGAAGGCGTCCTGGTTTTTATAGAATGCACTCCATTTATGAGGCAGAGCTGACGCGAGGCGGCACCGACGCTGGCCGAGGAGAGAGGCCTATGGGGAGGTGGAGGGTTTGAGGGTTTGTTGTCAGCTGGAGAGCTCCAAAAATCTGAAAGTCATTATCAGGGAACACAAGAATGTAAATACAGTACGCTGGGGCCATTCCTTCACAAATTAAAAAAAGAAAGAAAGAAAAAAACAAAAAGCACACTGCATCACAAGGAACATTTTTGGAGGCGGGAGGCGCTGGACTTGATTTGGGCTTTGTTTTGTTTTGTTTTTGCTTTGACTGCATCTCGTCTACTGTAATGGGTGGAAATGCTGCCAGGACCAGCTGTGGGCTGGCAGGAGAGCTTTTTCACCTTCAAAGCCCTGGAGAAATGGCTTGGCCAACACACAACTCCAGCCCCTTCACAGGTAAGATGGAAGGAAAAGAGAAACTGGAGTTGTTACAACATAAACTTGAAAAACGCCCTCCGTGCTCTTTGCTTTAACAAAAAACAGAGCTGACTGCCAGTACAGCACATCCTTGCCAGTCAGCTCCCCCTAAGCACCAACTGCAGAGGCAGCTGCCCACCAAAGGGTTGGCCCCGCAGTTCCCCTTTAAC
The DNA here is from genome assembly GCA_004027775.1 of Bradypus variegatus. Classification (NCBI taxonomy): domain Eukaryota; kingdom Metazoa; phylum Chordata; class Mammalia; order Pilosa; family Bradypodidae; genus Bradypus; species Bradypus variegatus. The sequence goes on from PVKY010010737.1 coordinate 5,774, forward strand.
GGGTAGGACCAGCAGCTGGGCTGGGGCGAGATTGCACAATCTGCTTTGGGGTTTTACACGCTCAGCATTAAAACCCTGAAAGGAGGCAAAATGCACTCATGGGTTCCATCAGCAAAAAGCGATAGCAAACTTGGACACATTTTAAGTGCCGGCTCAACCATTCATTTCTGTGGCTGGTGGCCCACCCTGCCGAATCCCATACCCTCCCCACACTTTGGAGAAGCGCACACTGCTTATTGCCTGCGTCTTCTTTCTCAGATCAGTGTCACTTCCCTGTGCAAGCCAAGGGAGGCAGAGGTAGTGAGAGATGTTGACTGTCATCATTGCCATTTGGAATAGGTTATTTTCTCTCTCTAGCTTTGCCTTGCCGTGTTTGCTTAAAAAGTGTTTCTTTCTCGTGGCAGCTCAAGGAGGGGGTGAGGCTGAAATTGGGAACCCTGCCCCCACCCCCACCCCCGGTCTGCGATGCAAACCCGGCCCAATGTTGGCGTTTGTGGTCTCTGCTCTTGGGGGTACTTTCCCTCCATCCTTCCTTCATTTTCCTTCTGGGCTGCACCGTCCAACACTGAGCACTTGAAATATGGTTAGTGCACCAGAGGAAACAGCTGTTAAATATTATTTGATTTTAATTAATTAAAATTTAAAAACCAATGCCCAGTCAGTTATTGGAAAACGTTTATCTAAAATACAGATGGGTATTTCTCATGAAAACTTAGCACCTGAATCGTGGTCTCAGTGTAAAACACATACTGAATTTCAAAGAATTCACATGGAAAAAAAAAAAAGAATGTGAACTATTTCATGAATAAGTTTCTATATTATTCCATGTTGAGATAACATTTCGAATATATTACATGAGATAAAATATATTATTAAAATTAATTCCACCTGTTTCATTTGACTTTTCGAAATGCAGCTACTAGAAAATTTTAAAGTATGCCTGGGCTTGCATTATTAGCCAGCTCAGGTCTCAGAGGAACTGGTCCCATGTCTTTCGGGTCCTCCTTAAGTTATCTGTTGCAGCTCTAGGACGTCAAGGCATTATCACACTCAGCTCACATGTAGGTGTTTCGCCCATATACACTATGAATGGGGGAAGGGGTACCTTATTAACCTTTGAACCCTGGGTATGGGGTACAGTGCCTGCCACACAGTAGACCCTTGAGAAGTATTTGTCGGATGAATGAATAAATGAGGTAAGGGATTTAAAAACAGGATGTCTATTCACAAAACGGACAATGTGCACACTGATCATCACATGTTAAGTATATATAAATTAGAACACACTTGTGCCAGATCAATGGCCACTAGAGCAAGCTCTTTTTGCCTTTATCCTTGTGTGGCACAAGCACCATCCAAGACTACTAGTGGAGTCCTTTGGCCATGCACACTGACCACTGAACCAGCAGCTTTGGGGAGGAAGGTCATCAGAGAACACGGAGACCTGGCTTGTATCTTCAAGCGGCCTATAATTTAATTGATTATAGTAACTTAGATTCCAGAAAATATTTCAAACTCTCTCCAAAGGCATGCAAAGCTGAGATGACAACATATGGTGCACCATTTAAGGGGGGACATTTCTATGGTCCTGACACATTTATTTTTTAAACCACGATTCTCTTTCCCAATCCTATAACCCTATTGCCCATCAGACAGGCCCCAGACACATGTGGCAATTCTTTTGCAGCAACCTAAGTTTCAGAGGGCATCTGAAGCTACTGCCAGGCTTCCCTATGAACTATGCAGTCTCCTTTGGAAACAGTACCTGTTTTGAAACAAGTTCTTTAGATTAAATATGCCAAAGGAGGAACTCAGTTTTTTATTTGCTGGGTCAAGTGTCATTTGTTCTTAGGTTCTAGGAATCCTGGCATTTAAGCCTCATAATCCCCAACTTCCACTCCAATACTGTGGTCTGGTTGTTAACCTATCTAAAGATGGAAGCTCTAAAATCTTAAGAGAATAATTTCCGTTTCACAATGGGGAGGAACATTTTTTGCAAAAGTTAAACCCACCATTAGTGCACCAGAAGATTCTCCAGTGCAATGAGATAAAGGAGGCTAACCTGGGCAAGCTGTATGCTCCAAACCATTGTCAACCACTGTCCAAAGAATTGTGGTTGGCTCAGGGGGCATCAGCAAAGGGGCAAGTGAGGGAAGCGTGAGCCCAGCGGGCAAGACCAATGACCCATGGCAGGGTAAGGAACATGGCCTGGAACATCAGGATAGGAAGTGAACAAAAAGAGAGGAAGTGAGCCAGATGTTCCTTTAGATTTCCATGCTGTTAAATTCCTCAGAGTACAGAAGTGCTGTCAACCCTTGCATGCTCCTTAGAAACAGAACCCAAGCACACGAGGTGCCATGGTAACTTTCCCTTTCCGCCAAGCACTGCTTCTCCCCAGCAAGGAAAGCCACTGGTTGACACCTGACAGACATTTTCATTGTATTTGAACTTGGATATTTTGGGGAGCCCAAACTCACTTACAGGAGAAGCAACAGGTGGCAAGGGGTGGGAATTTGAGGGATACCCAGAAAAAATAAGCACTGGTCTGAGTGTGGGCTGCATTTTTGACTTGGAAAAAGAATTGCAGAAAGTCTGATCCGGGGACCTGGTGGACTCAAAGGCTGAGAGTCACCATGGAGATGAGAGTTATTTTTTAACAGCAGGTGTTTTTATTCTACCAGTGAAGCCTTAGCCAGCCTATTGTTGATTCTGAACCCATGTATTTATTTTTTCTAATTGTCAACTGTGTTGTTATTTATGCTGACAAAAGAAAACAAGATGGCATCACCATGTGTTCATATTAAGGCAGACATGGGGAAGGGACCACCTACTTACTTAGTCCCAGCTGGGCTAATTCTTCAAGCTGAGCCTCAGTCTTGGCTGTTGAAATGGCATAAGGCAACTTCAAGGTAAACGGCAGAACATCCCTGATTTTTTTAAAAAGAGAAAATGTTGGTAATTATATGTCTTGCTCTACCTAGACATCATACCATATCCAAGCAGAACGTATCCTGACTGGTGACAGGACTGTATTACTATACTCGGGAAAGGCAGTTTTGGTATCTGCAATGGGAACCAAGTTTTCCTGTTGGAAAAGTATCTAAAGTTAATATCAGAATCGCTAACTCTGCAAAGAGAGAGGAGGTCATGTGACAGAGGCAGAGGTTAAGGCCAGGAAGCCACCACCAGAATGCTACTGACTTCAGAGAAAGCATGGCCTTGCCAACACCTTGATTTTGAACTTCTAGGCTCCAAAACTGTGAGGCAATAGATTCTTGTGGTTTACGAGCAAAAAAGAATTGCTATATTGGTAGATCTATTATGTATATAAAGCATGAGGTACTAGTTTGCTAGATGTTCCTTTGTATGTTAGGCCCCAACCCTTAATCCTAACCAAGGTTTTTTAGCTCATCGCTTCAAACATGGCAGGGTCTCAATGAATTTTTGTTGGTTCTACTTGACACATCTTCCAGCTAGAACCTGTACCTTGCCTTTATATTCTGGAGAGATCTTTCTCCTGTTGTTTAAGGCACTGCTTCTCTAACTAATATGCACCAGAATCTCCTGGAAACCTTGTTAGGTCTGTGTGGGGCCCAAGATTCAGCATCTCTGACAAGTTCCCAAGACCCCCTAATGCTGGTGTCTGGATTACATGTTGAGTAAAAAGGCAAGTAAGTCTAAGGCATCGCACGTCGACAACTCTGCTGCCCAGGCAGATGGCGCCCTGTGCAAACGCACAAACCTGTGCACTGCTGAGCCCCAGGCACAGTAAGAAGGGGCCAAGCTGGTCCCAGCAGCCTGCCACCACCAGGGTGTAGAGTCATCATTGGTAAATGTGTAGACTGTGATCACCTGCTCTCTCAAGAAGGGGCAAAGGCAGGCTTAATAAACGTTGGCTCATTGTCACATATGAGGGTCACGACCATGCTCTAAGCTCTGGTGAATCCCCCCTGGGGCTCGGCATGATGCCTTCCTGATAGAGACAGGGAGAAAGTGGTTTCTGGATGAATGAATGAATGTTCAGGGATGACAAGAATGACTTCCCCATGAAGGAGTTATTTTTTCCATGGTGGTATTGGACTTACAAAGAATTACCCACAAATATGTAAGATTATCTTTGATGTGCCAGACACTGTTTGGGGTCCTGGGAATAACAGACAAAAGTCCCCGCCTGCTTGGAGCCTTATCCCAGTGGACATCTTTATACAAGAAACAGATATGCAATTTACAGAGTCCATGAGAAGGGGATACAGAAGATGGATAAAAATAAAGCCTGGAAGGGGGATAAAGAGTGTGTGAGTATGGAGGTTGGCCCAGAAGGTCACAGTGAGACTGAGATCTAAGGGAGGCCAGGGAGTGAACCAGGAGAAGAAGATTCCAGGCAGAGGGAGCAGGAGGTGGTGCAAAGGCCCTGAGGTGGGAAAGGGTCTGGTGTGTATGAAGAACAGCAAGGAGACCTTTGCGGCTGGGGTGGAGTAAGCAAGGCACAAAACCTGGAACTTCGGCCCCCATTCTGACATCACAAAATGTCATGAAAATTGCCAATGAGAAGACTAACTCCACCAAACAACTGGTTGTTTACAGAAACATATGGGCAACATTCTAGAGTGAACCAGATTAAATCTGGATGAGTGGAGAATTCTGGAACCCTTGAGGTTGCAGATAATGAATAACAGATTAGCAAAGTTAATTAAAAAGGACAAAACATGAATAAAACTTAATAGGCCCACAGACAGTCTACTCTGCTACTCATTTAAATCACGTGCCAGGATTTAACAGCTGGAGGAGGCGGCTCTTTCCTGGGGGGTCGTGCCCAGACGGCCTCCTACCTCCCTGTAGCCTTTTGGCCGGTCCCCAAATGTGAGTATTTGTCCACTTGAACCTGTTCTAGATGCAGCAGAGGGGTTGGCAGGGGGATGGTGGGCATTTTTACTAGGAGAGTGACCTGATTATAATCTTTGATGAAGATTAATGGGAACTGGAACTTGTAATGCCATCGTATTGACTAAATAGATGCTTGTGTGGCTTTACCAACTTAATTAAAATCTAATTCTGTCAGACAATTTTGGGGGAAAAGTGGCCTAGGACAAAAAACAACCTGTATTTATGTTGAGCTTTTTTTTTTCCCCTTCACTTTGCTCAAGGCAGTACCTGGGACCCAAGTGTCACATGGCTGGTTTGGGTTTTTCTTAATGACATAGGTGACAGGAAACAACACCTGTCACCTAATGGATGGTTTTAGCTTTGATGTACTAGAAAATCAGATGTTATACGTGAGCCCTCCTCCACTATGCCAGCCAAAGGTGTGACCCAGTTCCTTCTCCCTCCCACACACAAGGGACCACTTCCTTCTCACCTGTACCTGTTAAAGAAAGGTGATCTGATCCCATGACTTGCAGAACCAACAAAATAAAGCCATTGTCTTAGGTACAGTTGTTTCACCCCAGGGTTTCAGGGCATGCACCATCTAGATTTTTCTTTTATCAACTTTGCTCTATTTGTCATATTTCTAAAGAGGAGGAGACTAGAATTATTGAGCAACTACTATTGCGTTGTCCTAAGCACTTCAGCTCATGTGCATTCTGTCTGGGTGGGAGTGGTGATGTCCCCCATAACACAGCTCAGAGTGTCTAAGACACTTATAGAGCTAAAGTGGGGTGAAGCTAGGAGCTGAGCGCAGGTGTATTAGACCCCCAAGTCTGTGCAGCTGTACAAACGTAGCAGAAAACAATATCTGCACTGGCATCAAGGTGGACCCGGGTCCCAATCCCACATCTGCTACTTATATTTGAACGAGCGTGGGCCAGTCCCTCCCTCACTCTGAGCCTCACTGTTCATGATCCCAGTTTACAGGGTTGCCATGAGGATTCGAAATAATATATGTGTCTCCCAAGCCCAGGCATAGAATCCCCCATTTATAGTTTTTTGTTCCTCTGGCCACTCACCACTCCAAGCGTGGTCTGTGCACGGGCAGCACTGGGATCCCCCAGGTGCTTGTGAGAAATGCATAATCCCAGGCCCCTTCCCTGACCTCCTGAGTCAGAAGCTGCATTTTAACAAGAGCATTCAGTGATTCCAGCATACCTGACAGTCGGAAAGGGCCTGCTCCACACCACACAGATGACCCCAGTTTACAGAGTGCTACCAGGCACTGGTGGCCAAGGTTTACACTCACTATTTGCATCCTCCACTGTACTTCTCAACTTGTGCCTTCCTCCGGAGCAAATCCTATAGTCACTGGCCCATGAATTCCCCAGACAGGGGCACAGGTACATTCTGTCTGAAAAGCCGGAGCCGACAAGCCAATAATATATACATATATATACGAATATATTTATGTGCTCATAACCAACTTAAAACATTTCAAAACAATATTTTGGTAGGACTGGATCGAATCAGTGACTGACCACCAAGAACATAGATTTAGGTCAGTGAGCTCCATCACACAGAGGAAAAGGAGAAACAAAAACTTCAAGGCTTTAGAAATATGACATATAGAGCAAAGTTGAAAAAAGAAAGGTATTTTGTGATTAGGAAGGCCTGAGACTAATTTCTCTGTTTTTTTTTCCAAAATGCCAGCATTGGGATGTCTCTGTAGACACCTTATATGCTTTGTAGTTTGCAAAAGGCTTTCATGTGCTTTATCTCCTTTAGGTGCCCAGCAGTAGGGACA
>PVKY010010738.1:0-12442 GCA_004027775.1 Bradypus variegatus
GCTTATGGTCAAATACCCGCTCATTATTCTCCACCAGGCTGCCCAACTTCTCGGCCAGCTGCAGAGCCAGGTTCTGCTGGGCAGTGGGCTCCGTGCGGTGCATCACCACTGTCTGTGTCGGCTGATCCAAGGAGGCCTGATGGCGCGAGGTAGCGGAAGGGATACAACACAGATCAGACCCCTCCACCACCTTCTCCCAATCCACCTGCCCATTCACCACTCTTGGCTCTTACCATCAGCTCCTCATTAATGATCATCTTGCTGATGATGGAGTGCACAGTGGGCAGGTCCAACTCAAACATGTCAGACAGTGTCTCCATGCTGGGAGGAAAGAAGGCAGAAAGCAGGGAGCAGTCAGGACTCCCAATCCCAAAGCTGGGGCCCCCCTTCCTCCCTGGGGCCCATTCTACCTGATGGAATCATAGACACTGCTGTAGGTGAAGAGGTAAGTCCTTAACGACTCTTCCTGAATCTTCCTGTGGGGAGAGGGGAGAAAAGAGGGAGGTCTTCAGGGAAGGAAACCAACCAGTCTTTTATTCATCAACCCACAATGGCCTCCCCCTCTGCTCACCTAACCAGCATGGTGCGGACTTTGTCAGCCTCTGGGAAAAGGTCCCACACTTTGCCATTCATCTTCTCGTTGATGATAAAACTGTGGCAGGTCTTCCAGTCCCCCATTTTCATGGCCTTGGAGGCAGCAACCACATGTTCCCTCATTGACTCAGGGGGACCTGAAAGGTTGTAAATGAGGCAGGGCCTAGGGAACTTGGGACCAGGGCTCCTACCCTCACAAGGCTTGTCCAAGGAGGAACACAGGCCAGGAGAGTAATTAAAAAAAACAGTCTAGAGACAAAAGGGTTTGGACTGATTCTTTTCCCACCTCTCCACAACACAGTCATGTGTGACTGTACAAGTCACTTATCATCTGACAAAAGTTTATTTAGGTTTAGACCAAATCAGCCCATAGATGTGCTTCAGGGGATTGTGAACCCTCAAAAATGCTGTTGAATTTCTGCATGCAAACCCTTTTGTACACTTCCCTAGGAAAAAGGCCCACAGCTTTCAACAGAGTTTCAGAAGATTCCTTAGCCCAAAAAATGTCTAATACTGAATTGGAATAGTATTTAGCAGACTGCACTCATCTTTCTACCACCTTCATGATTTTTGCCATATCCATACTTTACTTACACTATTATCAGGTTATTTTTCTTTAAAGTGGCTCACTTATTTCCTTAAAAATTTTAGCCTCATCCTGAATTACAACATCTGTGAAACCACAGGTATGATATGCTGATTATGGACCTGGGCCCCCAAATATGTACTGAGAGACAAGCCAGGAAGATAAGATACGGGAAATGAAGATAAGATACGGGAAATGAAGAGTACTGAAATTTAAGGCAGACAATCAAGTGTAAAAATCCTAAGACTGGAAATGGATAGTAAGAGAGAGAGAGGGATAGCCAGTCAAGCCAAAACAGAAATGTATGACTAGGGCTGGTATTAGAAAAAGTACAACCCTTTTGGATTAGTTTTCATTTTACTGCTTTTGAAAGAGGCAGAGTTAGAAGTTCAAAGAAGATTTCTCTATAATTCAAACAACAGTGTAAGGCTGAGGATAATCAGAAACTGGCTCTTGGTCCCACTGCCAGGTAGAAACAGTGAGAGGCAGGACTGTGGAGAACCGGAGAGCTCTTCCCCACAGCTGCTATATCAGTGTTAGCCAAGTCTAGCTCATGGAAATGTACGCCCAGGGTTGCCAGATTCACCAAAATTTTGAGAATGCGGAAAAACAAGATTTCAGGGGAAATTACCCAACTAAAACAAAACAAAATAAAATATTACTATGTAAGCAGCACGAAATTCATTTAAATGACCACATACACAACCAGTAGAGGACAAATCTGTAATGGGATGTGGCCATGTGCTTAACTGCCAAGTACTTCCATGCACCAATCTCAAGAAATTCAAATTCCTTTTCCAGTAAAAAATCACAACTCAATCCCAAGGATGACCAGGTCTTCAGAAATGATCAAAAGAGCCAGTGTTATATTCATGAAAGACAAGAGTCTACTATAGTTAATTTGGCTGGAATATAACCTGCATGAAGAGGAAAAATAGGAAGAAGTTAGGGGCCCACAAAATAGGAGTTGTATTAATCGTGGATAAGTCACTTAACTTCTCTGTGCCTCAGTTTCCTCCTCAGGAAACGGGGGTAATAAGAGTGCCTACATATCATAGGTACCAAATGTTGAAAACTAAATGAAACATCATTTGTAAAGCACTGAGAACAGTGCCAGGCAGAAAAAAAAGTGCTATGTAAGTTTATATTAAATCTTTTAAATGTTGGTGTTCAGATCACGAAGAGTTTAACTTAATGAGACTGAAGAGATATTACTTTATTCTGTAGGCAATGAAGGCTCTCCAAAGGTACTGGAGAGGCGTATAGGATCATAAATATGGTAAAAGGATAATGTTGACAAATACAGACAGAAGCAGAGAATGACAGGAAGCAGCGAACTCAATTCAGGGTGTCATAATAGACAGTGTGTGTCCCACGGTAAGAGACTATAGAGGGACTATTTTAGGTTTTACATGGAGAGGTCATTAAATCAATTTGAATCATCAAGTGGGAAAGTTAGTCCCTTTATCTCTTCTTAATCTTTATGATTAAAAGTAATCAAGGAATAAATAAAAGGTTGCTCCAATACAGAGCCTCACACTCACCTAGCAAGGGCTGTCGCTCGCCCACCCGCAGCTGGTGATGGAACTGCTTGCTGATCATGCGTCGGCGGGCGTCGCTCTCATGAGCGGCCATGTAGGGGATCTCCAGGAGCATGGCAGACACCAGATACACACACTCCAGCAGCTCCAGGTTTATGTGCAGGTGGAAGGGCACCTGCCGGCGCCGCTCCACCTTCTCCTGCTCCTGGTTGCGCTCCTGCAGGCTACGCAGCAACAGACCCTGGCCCAGAAGCTCCTTGGCCCGGCCACTTGACTGGATGTCCAGCAGGGCATTGTGTGCGTCCTTGGTCAGGCCTTGGCGGAAGGCACATATGCCCAGCTGCACCATGGTGCGGTTGTACAGGATCTGGGGACAAAAAGGTAAGGTGGTGAGAGGGGGCAGCCCTGAGGCAAGTCATTCACTTATTCCACAAATCTACACTGAGCACCTACTATGGGCAGAGCTGTAGGCTATGCACCAGGGACAGGGAACAAGATAGGCAAGTCCCTGTCCTCCATGGAGCTTACATGCTAGGGGTGGGGTGTGGAGGGCCAAATAACCACACTATGTAGATGGTGCTTAATGCTAAGGGGAACATAAAGCAGGGAAGGGAGTTAGGAAGGGAGTATGTGCATGGAATACTGGGAGCTTACAATATCATAATGGATAACTGGGGAAGGCTCATTGTGAAGGGAATGTTTAAATAAGGACCTAAAGAAAAAGAGGGAGCAAGTCATGCAGGTAACTGGAAGAAGAGTATTCCAGAAAGAAAAGTAAACACAAAGGCCACATGTGTTCTGGCAAAAGATGTGATCCTAAGCTGGAGAATGGGGATGTACAAGGCCTGGTAAGCCATTTTAAGGATTTAAAGGTAGGAGACCACTTAGAACAAATAAGTGATATAATCTGACTTAATTTCACAGGGATACTCTGGCTGCTGTATCAAGAGCAGCCTGAAGGGAGTCCAGGCTGACAAGAAGAAACTAGGTAAAATAATGGAGGCTCAGACCAGAGGGTGGCAGAGGAAGTGACAAAAGTGGTCAGGTATTCTGAAAAGACAAAGCTGGGGAATCAGATGTAGTATGTGAGAGAAAAAGAAGAGTTAAGGATGATGCCAAGGTTTTTGGCCTGAACAAGTGAAAAGATGAACTTGCCACTAATTAAGATAGGGTATACTGTAGGTAATACAGATTTTGGGGAAAAAAAGACTGAGTTTATTAACAACAACAGCAAAAGAGAACAGTATCAGTCATGAACACAAATATGAAAAATCCTTAAAAATCTATTATTATGTAACAAAGCATGCAAGTTAATGAAATATGTTAATAGGGAAAACTTTGTGTGTGGGGGAGAGAGGTATGGCTTTCTGCATAACTTTTCTGTAAACCTACAACTGCTCTAGTTAAAAAAGAAAGAAAAATACATATATTAGCAAACAGCTAATAAACAAGAGAGTATATCACAACCATGTAGCATTGATTTCAGGGATGAAAGGGTGGTACAAAAATCTAAAATCAGTTATTCACAGTGGAAAAAATGTATCATTTCAACAGATGCAGAAAAAGCATTTTACAAAATTCATGAAAAAAATTCTCAGCAAATTAGGAATCAGATGGGAACCTCCTCAATCTAATAAAGGGCACCTACAAAAAAACCCTACAGGTAACATCATACTTTATGGTGAAATATTGTTAACAGCTTCCATGCTAAGACTAAAAACAAAGAAAGGATGTCTGCTGTCACTACTTCTATTCAAACACTGTATCAAAGTTTGAGTCACTGCAAGAAAGCAAGAAAGAAAAAATTTTAAAGTGAATTTAGCAAAATCACTGGATACAAAGCCAATATATATACAAAAATTAATTGTATTTTTATAACTAGGGGTAAACAATTGGCAAATGAAATTAAAAAGCAATTGCATTTGTGAGGCATGCAACTAGGTGAATGAATCTTTGCTGATATTACGTTGGGTGAAATAAGCCAAAAACAAAGGGACAGATATTGGAAGGCCTCAGATATAAATTAACCCATAATGAGCAAACGCTGAAAACTGAATTCAAGAACACAGGCTATCTGGGGATAGAACGGGGGCAGAGATTGGGCAATCAATGATTAAGGAGTACAGAATGTTCCAATAAGGCTTCTTGTAAAAGTTCCTAGACTGTAAGCTCTCACAGCAGACACAACTATTCCTGAATTTGAACTGTTATTTCTAAATACTGAGATGCTGAGCTCTTTGTGCATAACCTGCTAGTTCCCTGGAAATTTGGTATCTGCATGACACCTGAGACTCAGAATAAGAGTTCTGCAGCTCGGAAAGTCAGCATTACTCCATACAGCAATTATTAAAAGAAGCTGAAAAAGAGATCAGACTATCAACCATCAGAGGTATGAATGAAATGGACTTGGTTAGGAGTAAGGTAAATTAGAATACAGAGTAAAGAATGCTATTGCCTGTATTTTAAAACTCCAACTTTAGTGTGAGGCTAAAGTAAGAGAGGTTTATTTGGTATGAAATTTATATTTTCTGTAGCACACTATCTAATTTAACCTGTCTGGTCAGTTTATTTAAACATAATTACATGGAACCTAGAATAGGGAATGAGATCTTGTTATTCTGTACAGGCTAATATAATACCCCAATACATCCCAGAATATTCTGGGCAGAAAATTAAAAAGTACTTGCAAAGTCCTCTTCAGGGACTGGGGAAAAATGTGGAACTATTAAACTTCCCCATCTGGGAAATTCCCGCTATTCTCTTAAACAATAGGGGCACCCAATTTAATAAGCCAAGCCATCAATCTAGAGCCTGGCCCTTTTGAAACTTATCTCTCCAGTGGCGAAGCTGGGCCTACTTATAACTAAGACTAAGAGCCACCCTGAGAGAATCTTCTGTTGCTCAGATGTGGCCTGTATCTCTAGGCCAATTCTGCAATTAACTCACTACCCGTTATGTGGGACATGACTCCTAGGGTTGAGCCTGGCCCTGGCATCATGGGATTGAGAATTCCTTCTTGACCAAATGGGGGAAAAGAAATTAAACAAAATAAACTTTCAGTGGTTAAGAGATTTCAAATAGAGTCAAGAGGTCATTCTGTAGGTTATTCTTATGCATTATATAGATATTCCTTTAATATTCTAGTGTATTAGAACACAAAATACCTGAAACTGTTAAACTGTAATGCAGTAGCCTTGATTCCTGAGGATGATTGTATAACAAAATAGCTTTTACGGGGTGGCCGTTTGATTGTGACAACCTTGTGACTGACACTCCCTGGACACCATGTATGGGCAGTTGAGTAATAAAATAAAGACAAACAAATAAATATATAAGTAATAGGTGGGAGAATGGGTATGGCATGTTTTGAGTGTTCTTTTTTATTTTTATTTTTTAATTTATTCTTATTTTCATTTTGGAGTAATGAAATGTTCTAAAATTGATTGCAGTGATGAATGTACAACTATATGATGATACTGTGAGCGACTGATTGTATACTTTGGATGGATTATAAAGTGTGTGAACATATCTCAATAAAAGCATTTAGAAAAAAAAAGCATGGAAAGGAAGAAATAAAACTTGTTGTTATTTGCAGATGATATGATCTTGTATCTGGAAAACCCTGAGAAGTCGACAACACAACTACTTGAACTTATTAATAAGCAAATTCAGCAAAGTAGCAGGATACAAGATTAATGCACAGAAGTCAGTAACGTTCCTATACACCAGAAATGACCTAACGGAAGAGACACTCAAGAAAAAGATTCCATTTTCAATAGAACTACCTAGGAATAAACTTAACCAAGGATGTAAAAGACCTATACACAGAAAATGACATAACTTTACTAAAATAAATAAAAGGGGACCTAAAAAGACAGAAAAATATTCTGTGTTCATGGATAGGAAGGCTAAATGTCATTAAGATGTCAACTCGATCCAAACTCATTTACAGGTTCAATGCTATTCCAATCAAAATTCCAATTCCAACAACCTACTTTGCAGGCTTGGAAAATCTAGTTATCAAATTTATCTGGAAGGGAAAGATGCCTCGAATTGCTAAATCATTCTGAAAAAGAAAAATGAAGAGGGAGGACTTACATTCCCTGACTTTGAAGCTTATTATGAAGCCACAGTAGTCAAAACAGCATGGTACTGGCACAAAGATACACAGGTTGATTAACAGAATCGAACTGAGAATTCAGAAACAGACCCCCAGATCTATGGTCCACTGATCTTTGATAAGGCCCCCAAAATCAATGAACTGGGACATAAACAATCTATTCAACAAATGGGACCTAAGAGAGCTGGATAGCCATATCCAAAAGATTTTGCACTCTACACAAAATTAACTTAAAATGGATTAAAGAGCTCAGTATAAGAGACAGTACCATAAAACTCCTAGAAGATATAATGTAGGGAATCATCTTCAAGACCTTGTATTAGGAGGTTACTTCGTAGACCTTATACCCAAAGCACAAGCAACAAAAGAAAAAATAGATAAATGGGAACTCCTCAAATTAAAAGCTTCTGTACCTCAAAAAGGAATTTCTCAAAAAGGTGATGAGGCAGCCAACTCAATGAAAAAAAAATCTGGGAACCATGTATCTGCATATGTAAAGAAATCCTACAACTCAACAATAGTACAGACAGCCCAATTATAAAGCGGGCAAAAGATATGAAAAGACAGTTCTCCAAAGACGAAATACAAATGGCTAAAACACATGAAAAAATGTTCATCTTCACTAGCTACTAGGGAGACGCAAATTAAGACCTCAATGAGATATCATTTTACACCAATTAGATTGGCCGCCATTAAACAAACAGGAAGCTACAAATGCTGGAGAGGATGTGGAGAAATTGGAACTCTCATTCATTGCTGGTGGTACAGCCACTCTTGGAAGACAGTCTGGAGGTTCCTTAGAAAACTAGATATACAGTTAACCTTCAATCCAGCAATTTCACTTCTTGGTATATACCTGGGAGATCTGAAAGCAGTGACAAGAACAGATATCTGCACACCAATGTTCACAGCAGCATTATTCACAATTGCCAAGAGATGGAAACAATCCAAATGTCCTTCAACAGATGAGTGGATAAACAAAATGTGGTATATGCACATGGTGGAATACTACAAGGCAGTAAGAAGGAACAAGGTTGTGAAACATATGACAACATGGATGAACCTTTAAGACATAATGCTGAGTGAAATAAGCCAGGCACAAAAAGAGAGACATTGCATGTTTCCACTAATGTGAACTCTGAGAATAATGTAAAATAAATGGTTTATATTGTAGAATGTAGGGGACCTAGTGATAGCCAGCAAATAGTGAAGGGGGAACGGTAATCTAATAAGAACAGATAAGTAATGGAGGGTAAACTTAATGTTACGGGAATGCTCAGGAACAACTACGGTTTGTTCTGGGAGGGTATGGTAGGAACAAGTTGGCAGCAATGCAGTTACATTAGGTTGTTTCTTATTCCTTTATTTAGTTATAGTTTGTTTATTTTCTTGGGGTATGGTAGAAACATGCTGGAAGCAATGTAGTTATTTTAGATTATTTGTTTTTTCTTATTCCTTTGTTTTGGTTTTGTTTGAAATGTTTTTATTGTTCGTTTTTTAATTTTTTGATAAAGTTAAAAAAACAAAGAATGAGTGTTTAAAAAGTAAATAAGTAAATGAACAATGGAGGGAGGAGGGGAATGGAATGTTTTGGATGTTCTTTTTTATTTTAATTTCTATTTTATTTCTTGGAGTAATTAAAATGTTCAAAGATTGATTGTGGTGATGAATGCATAACTATATGATTATACTGTGAACAACTGATTGTATACTTTGGAGGATTGTATGCTATGTGAATATTATCTCAATAAAACTGCATTAAAAGAAGCAATTACATTAATAGCTTAAAAAGGGTAAACTATCTAGGAATAATTTCTAAAAAGACATGCAATACCTCTACAGTGATAACTATATAACCTTGCAGAAAAAAATTTAAGACCTAATAAATGAAAAGATAATGTATAGGACTGAAAGAGTCAGTATTGTTAAGATGTCAATTCTCCATAAATTAATACACAGATTTAATATAATCACAATCATAATCCCTAGCTAGGTTTTTTTCTCACAGATACCGACAAGCTAATTCTAAAGTTTATATGGAAATGCAAGGGACACAGAATTTCCAAAACTATCTTGAAAAAGAACAAAATTAAAGGGCTGATACTGACTTCAAGATTTACTATAAAGGCACAGCAACCAAGCCAATGTGGGAGTGGCATAAGGACAAACAACAGATGAATAAATGGAACAGAACAGAGGGCCCAAAAATATATCCACTCTTACAGGGGAAAAAAAGAACGTTGACCCAGCTCACATCATATGCAACAATTAAATGAAGACAAATCAGAGATCCAAATACAAAAGCTAATACCGTGAAAGCTTTCAGAAATAAAAAAAAACAAAATAAAATAGAGTATCTTTATTAATTGGGAGCAGGCAAAGGTATCTTAGACAGGGACCAGAAAGTAATAACTATAAAAAAAAAACTGATGAGCTTTCATCCTAAGGCATGGTTCAAAAGATGAAAAGGTAAACCACAGATTAGAAGAAAATATTCACAAAACATATCTGACAAAGGACCGGTATTCAGGTTATGCGAATAAATCCTGCAACTCAACAATGAAATCATCAACAACCCAATTAAAAAAAAACAGACAAAAGAAACATTTCACAAAAGAAAACATATAAATGCTAATAAATACATAAAAGCAGCCCAAATCTGCAGTAGTCCTATAAATTTGAAATTACTTCAAAATAAAAAGTAAAAAAAAAAAAAAAAAAAGCAGTCAATAACAGTCACCAGGGAAATGTAAACTAAAACTACAATACAATACCATTACACAAGCACTGAGACGGCTGAAATTAAAGACTGATAACACCAAAAGTTGACAAGGATATGGAGCTACTGGACTCTCATGCATTAGAAGTGTAAAATGAGTTTTCCTTATAAAACAACATAACCCAATCCTGTGATCCAGCAATTCTACTCCTCAGTATTTACCCAAGAAAAATGGAAACACACCAACACAAAGACATGCACAAGAATTTTAACAGCAGCTTCATTCATAATAACCAAAAACTGGAAATCAACCATACATCCATCAAAAGGAAAATGGGGTGACATCATCAACATGGCAACATAAACAGCTACTGAAAACTTCTCTCCACAGATTCAACAAAAAAAAGGACAATTCTGAATTATTTAAAATCGGGAGGAGGATACAGACTGGAGTAAGACCTGCAAATCCCGAATTGAAAAAGAAGAAATAACAGGTAGGAACTGTCCGTCCCAGAGCAGCTGGTCATCTCCCCTCCCCCTCACTCGGTCTCCATGCGGAAAAGGCACAGAAACAAAAGACAGGACCCCTCCCATCAGGGACACAGATTTTAAAACCTCACAGCAGTGAAAAATACCCTCACTATTTGAAAATCTGGTGGACAGGGGAGGACATCTCAAGACCCAGATCAGTGAAGGACAAAGAGACAGAGACAATGTAGACAGATTCACATTCCCAGACCTGGGTCTGGGTCCGAAAGCCCAACCTCGAGAGAGACAGTAGCCAGCAGCTGCAGTTTCCTTGCCTTGGAAACAGCTGGAGTGCTGGAGCAGCTGAAGGCATAGTTTGCCACAGAGAGGAGGCAGCTGGCAGCCTTGGGGCTAGCTGGAGTGCTGGCTTGGCTGGGGGGAGAGCTCTCCCACGGACAGAGCTTCACTTCCAGAGAGGGCTGTGCTCTGAGCTCCAAGGCAGAACAGCTTCTGAAGACGATTAAGTTACTGAACAGCGCCATCTGCTGGAAAGTCTGTATGCCCTGTATGGAAACCTGGCCCTGTCTTGAAATAGAAATAGAGAAGACCCAATTGTAGAAGCAGGGACCCAGGGCAAACCCAGGTCTTGCTGGCTAGTGGAAAATGGAGCACCACTGGAAGCCAGCAGATTTGTATTACCACACACAGTGAACTTGTTGTGGTGCCCAGTGCCTACCTCCCATCCCTGTGGCAGGCCACGGTGGGTGACTGACTTTGGGGAGAATGGGACACAGAGCCAGTCTGACAACTGGCCAGGGAGAAACACAAAGAAAAGATAGAGATCCAAGTCAACCAACAAGAAAACCTTACGCAAAAGAGAGAAAACAACCTCCAGAATAAACCATTCAAGAAAACCACATGCCAAGACAGCAGAAAATCACAAGCCACATCAGGAAACAGGAAGATATAGCCTAGTCAAAGGAAATGAGATTCATGAGTTGAAACAACTAATTATAGATGTTCAAACAAATCTTTTAAAGTGAATCAACAAGGTTAGAGAGAATATGACAAAAGAGACAAAGTTTATAAAGAAGACACTGGGTGACCATAAAAAAGAATTCATAAGTTTTAAAAAACAAATGGCAGAACTTATGGGAATGAAAGGTACATAGAAGAGATAAAAACCACAATGGTGACATACAACAGCGGATTTGGAGGGGCAAAAGAAAGAATCAGTGAGATGGAGGACAGGACATCTGAAATCCTGCTCACAAAGGAACAAACGGAAAAGAATGGAAAAGTATGAGCACTGTCTCATGGAACTGAAGGATAACATGAAGTGCATGAATATACGTGTTACAGGTGTCCCAGAAAGAGAAGAGAAGGAAAAAGCAGCATTAGGAATAACAGAGGAAATAATCAATGAAAATTTCCCAACTCTTATGAGAGACATAAAATTAGAGGTCCAAGAAGCACAGTGTACCCCAAACAGAATTGATCCAAATAGACCTGCTCCAAGACACTTACTAATCAAATTTTCAAATGTCAAAGATAAAGAGAACTCTGAAAGCAGCAAGAGAAAAACAACCCATCACATAAAGGGAAGCTTGATAAGACTAAGTGCAGATCTCTCAGCAGAAACCACAGAGGTGAGAAGACATGGCATGACATATTCAAGATACCAAAAGAGAAAAACTGCCAACCAAAAATCCTATATCCAGCAAAACCGTCCTTCAAAAATGAGGGAAGTTCAAAATATTTAGATAAACAGACACTGAAAGAGCTCGTGAACAGGAGGCCTCCTCTTCAGAAAATACTACAGATAGGAAAAGACAGGAGAGGGAGGTTTGGAGAAGAGTGTAGAAAGGAAGATACCAGGACATAGAAAGAGGGTAGAGATTGGACATTTGATGTTGAAGGAGGACAGAATGTTCTAGAGGATTGATTGTGCAGATCTAGAAATGGATAGCCAAATACTGTGTGATGGTAGCACAATATTCTAAACACACTGAAAAAAAGAAGACTGTGAATATGGTTGAAAGAGGAAGGTTAGGGAGTCTGTATGTCACCAGAAGGAAAGACAGAAGATAAAGACTGGGACAGTATGACTTAGCGAAACTTGGAGTGGTCAATGTGTTTGATTAAATGTACAAACCTAAGAATGTTTTTGCATGAGGGAGCAGCAAGAATGAAGTTATGAGGTATGCAATGAAGTGAATGGACCATGAGGACAGGTTGAGTGAAATAACCAGAAATGAAAAGGCAGACATTATAATACCTCACTAATATAGACTAATAACAATGTGTAAACTCTGAGAATTCAATCTGGGAGCATGGGCTATAAGAGGAATGCTTATATAAAGGTTGCTAGATTGTAAGCTCATGTGGCAGGCACATTTATTCATGAGTTGCAA
>PVKY010010739.1:0-12440 GCA_004027775.1 Bradypus variegatus
ATAGATAACACTTTTTAGGTTTTATTGTAGTGGAATAGCTAGAAGTAAATACCTGAAACCACCGAACTCCAATCCAGTGGCCTTGACTCTTGACAACAACTATATAACAAGGCAGCTTACGAAGGGTGACAGCGTGATTGTGAAAACCTTGTGGATTGCACTCCCTTTATCCAGTGTATGGATGGATGAGTAGAAAAATGGGGACAAAAACTAAATGAAAAACAGGGTGGGATGAGGGGGATGATGTGGGTGTTCTTTTTTATTTTTATCTTTTATTCTTATTCTGATTCTTTCTGTTATAAGGAAAATGTTCAAAAATGGATTAAGGTGATGAATGCAAAAGTACATGATGGTACTGTGAACAATTGATTATACACCACGGATGACTGTATGGTATGTGAATGTATCCCCAAAAAAACTCTCACAATGAGACACAGCCACTGTTTGAAGACCCAGGGGACAGAGGAAGACATTTCAAGGCCCAGGTCAGTGAGGAAAAAAGAGATGAGAAAATGTGGACAGAGACTGCATTTCCAGCCCTGAGTATGAAAGACCTTCCCCCTCCCTTGAAGGAAGCAGCAACCAGCAACCGTTTCCTTGCCTTGGGGATGGCTGGGGTACTGGGTTGGACACAGGTGGAGCCCAACACAGAGCCAGACGCTGGCTGGCAAAGTGAGACCACAGGAATCCCACAGTTTCAGCTCACCTGTGTAGATGCACCCTGTGCTCGCAGGCAAAGCAGCCTCAGAGGATGATCAAGTTACCGAACAGCACCGTCTGCTGGACAGTCCAGAAGGTGTAACGGAATTAAAACACTTAAAAAGATGCTCCAGACCCTTTCTTAGGACCACAGGAGCTGGTCTGTATGGAAACCCAGCCTGGTTTTGGCTGAGAAATACGGACAATCCAACCTTCAAAGCAGGGCTCTAAAACAAATCCAGGTCTTGCTGGCAAGTAGAAAACAGAGCACCACTGGGAAGGGAGCCAGCTGATCTATATTACCACACACAGTGAACTTGCTGGGGTGCCCAGTGCCCACCTCCCATCTGTGTGGCAGGCCACAGTGGGTGCCTGATTTTGGGGGGAAGACTGGAGGGCAGAGCCAATATGACAACTGGCCAGTGAGAGAAACAAAGAAATATACAGATCAAAGAAAACCAGCAGGAAAACCCAAGGCAAAAGGGAGAAAACAACCTCCAGAATAAACCAGTCAAGAAAAACTGATGTCTAGACAGCAAAAAATCATGAGCCACACCAGGAAATGGGTTAGGATATGGCTCAGTCAAAGGAAGAAACTAACACCTCAACTAAGATTCAGGAGTTGAAACAAAGGTGTTCAAACAAATCTTCTAAATCAAATCAACGAGTTGGAAAGAAAATATGAAAAAAAGAGATGAAGAATATAAAGACGATACCAGGTACCATAAGGAAGAACTCATTAGCTTGAAAAAACAAATGGCAGAACTTATGAGAATGAAAGGTAAAACAGAAGAGACAAAAAAAGCAATGGAGGCTTACAACAGCAGACTTGGAGAAGAAAGGATTACGGAACTAGAGGACAGGACATCTGAAATCCTACACACAAAAGAACAGAGAGGGAGAAGAATGAAAAACTATGAGCAGGAGCTCAGGGAACTGAATGATAACATGAAGCACATGAATATACATGTTACAGGTGTCCCAGAAGGAGAAGGGAAAAGTGGTAGAAAGAATAACAGAGGAAATAATCAATGAAAATTTCCCATCTCTTATGAAAGACATAAAATTACAAGTCTAAGAAAGAAGCGCAGCGTACCCCAAACAGAATTGATCCAAATGGACTTACTCCAAGACACTTACTAATCAGATTTTCAAATGTCAAAGACAAAGGGAATTCTGAATGCAGCAAGAGAAAAGCAATCCATCACATACAGGGAAACTCAATAAGACAAAGTGCAGATCTCTCAGCAGAAACCATGGAGGAAAGAAGGCAGTGGTACAATATATTCAAGATACTGCAAGAGAAAAACTGCCAACCAAGAATCCTATATCCAGCAAAACTGTCCTTCAAAAAGGAGGGAGAGTTTAAAATATTTACAGATAAACAGACACTGAGAGAGTTCGTGAACAGGAAACCTCCTCTACAAGAAAAACTAAAGGGACTGCTATAGATAGATAGAAAAAGACAAGAGAGAGAAGTTTGGAGAAGAGTGTAGAAATGAAGGTATCAGGAGATAGAAAGAGGGGAGAGATCAGGCATTTGATGATGAAGGAGTACAGAATGTTCAGCAGGATTGATTGCACAGATCCAGAAATGGCTAGCACAACACCGTGTGATGATAACACAATATTGTAAGTACCCTGAACAAAAATGACTGTGAGTATGGTTGAAGGAGGAAGATTAGGGGTAGGTATGACACCAGAAGGAAAGACAGAAGATAAAAACTGGGAGTGTATAACTTAGTGAAACCTAGAGTAATCAAGATTGTGACTAAATGTACAAATATAAGAATGTTTTTACATGCAGGAGAACAAATGAATGTCAAGTTTGCAAGGTGTTGAAAATGAGATGGTATTGGGGAAAACATAAAATCAATGCAAACTACAGTCTATAGTTAACAGTAACACTGTAATATGCTTTCATTAATTTTAACAAAGGCAATATACCAAAGCTAAATGTCTATAAGAGGGGGATAAAGGGAGGGGTATGAGATTCTTGACATTGGTGGTGTCTGACCTTTTTACTGTATTTTCATTTTTCTTTTTTATTTTATTAGTCAACTTTTTTTTTCTTTTTTCTTTTTTTCTTTTTTCTTTTTTCTCCTCTTCTTCTTTATTTGTGGAAGAAATGGAAATCTCCTCCTCCTCCTATAGATTGTGCTGGTGAATGCATAACAATGTGATTATACTGGGAACCTGTGATTGTTTACTTAGGAGGGACTATATGGTGTGTGAATAAAACTGTTAAAAAAAAATCAAGGTGTGAACTCAGCTGGGCTTTTAGCTGGGGGTGCTGAGGAAGAATCTACTTCCAAACGCATTCACACTGTTTTGATTAAAAATCAAAAAATCAAAACCAAGTAAAAATATTACCATATCCTTTTCTCAACACTGTAAGCCCATTCTTTAAATATTTTTTATTTTTAATTGCTTATGTATTCGTATGTCTGCTTGGACTTAGCATAATGTCATTATATGAAAAAATATCTCTTAAAGAAAAAAAGCAACAAGACTTGTCAATACTGACATTAAAAAGGCAAATTCCCAAGAGACGCTCATGATTTGGGTGAGGCAAAATCAGTGACCATCCTGGGACCACTGAAGGAAGTCATTTGAGTAGTTCCATAGCTTATCTTTCTGAACGCCAACATATACCAAATGCATAACATACTCTAAATTGAACCTGTGACCTCAAGGAAACTGCATCACAGCTTCGCAGAGCATCTGTCAGCCACAGCTAATGGGTCAGAAACACAGTCAGCGCTCACACCTGCTGCCCATCTTGATAGCTGTCGACACTCAGTCTCTGTGTAGCCATCATGGTGAACGAGGGTTTGATGCTAAGACATCAAATCATCTTGATCAAAAGCAAATGTGGTCTGGGAAAACAAAAGCAGGAAAACATCAGTTAACAGCTACAGAACATTTTTTGCCCCTTCTTCCACAGCATCCCTACAATTAAAAAAAATACCTATTTTTCTATCTCTGTCAACCTCCCTCATTAGTGACCCCCAGGCCAACTTGTCCCGCCTTTTTCAGCAGTCGGGATTTATTCACTCCCTCACCAACACTCTAGTAAATGACTTCCACGTGCAAAATGCTGCCCTGGACCCTGGAGTGCAGCAGCCACCCAGACAGTGAGACCCTGCTTCCCAGAGCAGACGAGGTAGGTTTGTGTGGGGGGGGTGACAACCAGAGAGCACAGGCAGTGCCTCGCGCCCGAGAGGAATGGGGAGCCACCCCAGCAGGGCAGCCGGCCTCTATGGGCAGGCAGCATCCAAGATGAGCCCCGAATCACTTGCTGAGAGCAGGAGCCTGGTGCTCAGAGGATGGGGCCACAACTGGTATGAGCAGGGCCAGCCCGCATGCCCCCCAGTCATATATGATACGGACACAGGAGCAATGGCTCGTCTGCCTATGAGAACGTGGAACTTCAAAACAACCATGAGGAGCTGTGCTGCTGGACCAGAAAGAGAGAGCCCACTTGGGGCAAGAAGCCACGACCCAGACTCAGAAGAGGCGCCACCCGCACGGCACAGGAGGGCGCCGGGTTGGCTGCAACCACACAGGGCCAGCGAGCTCACGGTGGGCCTCACGAGGGGAGGCCACATGGAGGCCGCGGCCATCATGCCACACATTCCAGAGCAGCGAGACCACCCAGCATCGCTGGTGGAAGCAATGCCTTAACAGACTGCACTGAATGGAAGCAAACTGAGTCCAGACAGGTAAGAGGCAGGAGCTGAAGCCCAGCAGAGGGCAACACTCGAAGGAACTGGTTGTCCAGCCCATCGCGGCGGCAATAGCTGGCCATCCTCTGGGGACTTGGCACAACTCTCTGACTGGTCCTCATTCAGACCTGGAAGGAGGTGCCTGCCCTACTCGGGGGGCCCAGGTGACAGGCCAGGGTCGCAGAGTGGCAGGAGGCAGAGTGTGGACAGCAGCTTCTCTCTGGAGCCACCTCACTGCCGGAGGGGCTAGCCTGGGCACCTGAGGGGCTAGCCTCGGGGAGGGCTAGTAACATGAGCTTGTGGAAAGACATGAGGATGGTGACTCATCCCTCCCTTCACACTTGGGTGAGTGTTTACTTATCAGACACTGAGCCATGCCTGGGAATTCAACAGAGAACCCAGGGTCCTCTCCTGCCAGAGCCTAGATGAAGAGGGTCACCTAGTGACAGGAACATGCTAGAAGGTAAGGAGCCAAGAGAGACGGCAAGGCAGAGACAGGAAATGATGGGGGCGGGGGTGGGGGCACCTCCAAGGAGAGACCTGCAGGGCGGGCAGGACTGAGCTGCCTGGCTCCCAGGGCCTCGGGGCTCGCCTGTGAGTCTGCAGGGGACCGGGGTGACGGGGCGGAGCAGTGACGGAAGTGGGGAGGACAGAAGACAGAGTCATGGGCTCTCGTGGGCCCTGGTGAAGGCTGCTGGGGTGTGCTGAGGGGTGGGGTGGAACTTACGCTTCAGGAGGCCCTTCCGACAGCTGTGCATAGAACAGCCCGTGTGATGGCTGGGGGCAGAAAAGCAGGTGAGGGGCTGCTGTCCCGGAGCGGGCAGGACGGTGTTGGGGGCCGGGGCAGGAGAGGTGCCAGATGGAGGAGTGGCCAGCGAGCTGGAGGTGGGGGCAGAGGATCTGGGGGGGCTCCAGGGGCCCCGCCCAAGCAATGAGCAGAGTAGCACTGTTTTTCCCCCAACGGAGCCAGCTGTGCAGAGCAGGTTCTGTGGCCTGGGGGAAGAAAGCAGGAGTCCGGAGAGTTTAGGTTTGAGATGTGCTCAGACCTCCAAGTGGGAACTGGGAATGAGGTGGGCTCCAAACAGGGACTTGGTAATCAGGGTGGGGTGGAACGTCATCCCCCAAAAGCCCCCTCCAGGCCTAGCCCTGCACCTGTGAAAGTGGCCTGACCTGGATGTAGGGTCTTGCAGGTGTGATTAAGTTAAGGATCCTGGGACGAGAGCATCTGGGCTTAGGGTGGGCCCTGAATCCATGGCGGGGGTCCTTGTGAGAGGAAAGGGAGGCGGTTCAGCACATGCAGAGGAGACGCCACGTGGAGACGGAGGTGGAGACGGAAATGGACCACAGTGACGTGCCTGCCACCACTGAAAGCCAGGACAGAGGCCTGGGCCAGGGTCTCTAAGGAAGTGACACTGCCAGCACCCAACCTCAGCCACCTGGCTGCCGAAACTGAGAAGAAATTTCTGTTGTTTCAAGCACCTTGGTTTGTGGTCATTTGTTACAGCCGCCCCAGGAGACCTGGACAGTATGTGGAGTCACCCGACAGGGTGAGAGTCCCAGGAAGAGGCAGGAGGTCACACGAGCTGGCCTGCTCCGGCCTGCAGGATCCAGCCAAGGATGCAGAGAGCAGCCACGGGAGGGGGGAGTTGGCGGGAACCAAGCATGCCCCAAGGGGCGGTCAGCCGTGTGGACGCGGTGGGGTGGCCACGGGGAGGCCTGGCCCAGAGCCGCCCTGGCTTGGCAGTCCTGCTTCTGGTGCTGGAAATGACCCCACAGTGCACACGACACACCCAACGTGCGGTCAGCAGAGAGGGTGGCACAGTGGAGAAGGCACACCTGTAAACCGGGCTACATGCCAGCAGACAGATGAAGCAGCTCTTCATAACCACCAGAGCTGTGCTCTGTGGCCCCCTGGGCACCCCCTTCTTGAGTGTGCCCAATACCCCGTACATCTGCAGACTCTTCCCAGAATATCCCCTAACAGGCTCTGCCCTGCCCCAACCCTGGCTCTCCTCCCGACGCCGCTCCCCTCCCTCCCGGCGTGGGGTCTGCATCCCAGGGCTGTGGGAACCTCGGGGCACAGCCCGCCGTGCACCCTGAGCCGGCAGTACCCACATACCGCCCCAGCCCTCCAAGTTGGACCCAGCAGTCGCAGCACCCCCACATTGCCCCTGGCCCTCCCCAGCCTGCCAGCTCGGCCCAAGCGCTCTCCCCACACCTGGGCATGCCCGTGATGCACCTCACATTCCCTGGGAAACCTTCCAGAACCATGCCCCCACCCAGGCCTCCAAGGGCACCTGCACTTGGCCCACGCACACCTCAAGGGCCAAGGGCGCATCCTGCTCCAAACCCCCTACAACTAGCACAAGACTAATGTGACACAAATAAAAATAGGTTTTCACAAGAATGGATCGAACTTGACCGGAAACAAACCACTGCTCTAACAGGTTCTGGACTCATCGTTTACAACAGCTTTGCTCATCTTGACACACACATCTCTCCATTCCACTGTGTGTTTTCTAGTCTCCACTGCTGGTATTTGAACTGTGACTGGAATGCAGGCCTCTCGGGGCCAGGATCCGCGTCCGAGGCAGCCATGTGCCTCCACGGATACGGACAGCGGATTGCTCGCAGCCTGGGGGGGCTGACTCAGGCCCCCTGTAAAGCTGTGTCCGAGTCCTGACCCTGGTCCTGTGGGGCCGTTCCCTATGCCAACAGGACCTCAGACGAGGTCATCAGGAGCTCAGGTGGGCTCCGTGGTGAAGAGGGTCTCCAAAGGTCCCATTTAGATGGGGCCAAACAGTCAGGGAAGGCCTGACCCCAGAGGCCGGGGACCTGATAGCAGCAGAAACACGGCCTCAGTCAATCAGGAGAAGCCAGGAGAGAGGGCTCACGTGCGGAGGGCCACCGACCTCAGCCCCAGGAGAGCCATGTGAGCCACCGCCTCAGGTGTCCTCCAGAGCAGCCCGGAGGCAGAGGCCAGGCCCATCCAGCAGACACCACCGCAAAAGTGGCGAGCCAGGAACGACCTGCAGTCCCTCGCCTACTCAAGGAGAAAGAGATGAAGAGGTAGGTGAAAGGAAAAAGTCCTTGTCTCCATAAAGGTCTGGGTAACGTGCGGCTCCTCAAGCCCTCTTGCTGTCCTCCTGGCTTCACTCTTGCACCCATGGTGGGCCACCAAATACAGCCACGTGGCATCTGGGAAGCTCCTCTGTGTCCGAGGGACTCTTTTATGTGTGCCATTTCACGGAATCCCATAGAAACGCAGCCAGAAGGCAGTCCCAGCTGCACGGCACAGGGAAGGCAACCAGGCCGGGCGGGCCTGGAGGAGACAGTGGCCAAGCAGAGTCCGGCGCTCAGCCGCCCTGAAACTCCTTGGCCAAGGCTGCACCAGCACAGACGAAGGCTTCTAGTCCTCAGTCATCTACCCAAACCTCTGCAAGTCTGCACACTGGTCATGACAGAAAAGGCAAACCTTTTATAAAAGTTCTCTTCAAAAAATAGCCCCCCGCCCCCACACGGCACTAAACTCCCTTGCGTGAACAATCCCTCCCAGTCAAGGCTGGAGAAACAGAGCCACGTGGCACCTTGCTGAGTTACCCTCCCCGACATCAATCTTCTAGGATACAGCCCAGCATGAAACCTGAAGTCAAAAGCCAGGCCAGTCTAGAAACATCAGTGCCACAGAGTCTAACTCTGCTTCTTTACGGGCTTCAAAACCATCCATTGGTTGCTATGCAGTTATGCTCTATCCCAAACAGCTGCAAAGAGAATGAAAGCAAAGCATCAGTGTCTGCAAGGTTAGATGAAGACAGAGCCACAGCAGGGTCAGAGCTGCGGGGCAGCAGCCAATTCTCCATGAACGCTTTCGGGTCCCTCACTGTCAAACCTGGTTAAACAGTGACCGAACTGTACTTGGGCCTCGGAAGCTAGAGCCGGGTATGTGCTCCTAGCGACTCGGAGACTTCCCCAAGGCCACACGTCTCATCCCAGAACAGGGAGGGTGGAGACGTCTGCCCCTCGCCCCCGGAGACTGTGCTTACATTCCAGAGGAAAGGGCCCTCCAATGGGGGGCCGGTGCGCAGCTCTCTGTGAGCACCCAGTCTCGAGTTCACACTCCGTCCCCAGCCTGTGGCACGGTGAACAGCTGGACCTCACAGGGCCCCTCCCGGGGGAGAGGCAGCCAGAACTGCGCTGACCCAGAGGGGTGTGCTTGCTCTTGGAGTGCTCACACCACACACTGTACACACACCACTGACATGCCATGCCACACACTAGACACATACCACACACTAGACACATTCACACACCACATGCTACACATACACATATATACACATGCTACACACATACATGCGCACACACACCACAAACTACACACGTACCACAGACATACACATGCACACACATACTGACTTGCCACACTACACACACCAGACATGCCATGCCACATACTACACATATACACACACGCGCACACACCAGAAACTACACATGCACACACACCAACATGCCACACCACACACCACACACTATAGACACACACATACACACACCACATGCTACACACATGCACACACACCAACTACACATGCACACACCATACACTACACACAAACGTGCACGCACACCGCACATGACACAGACATCCACATATACATATCACACACACTCACCAAATGTCTGCCCTTTTAAAAGTGGATGTAATATTCAACTTCAAAACAAAAGCATGGAGAAAACCGGGCAGCCAGCTTCAGTTCCGCTCTATTCCCTCACAACTGAATAGAGAGCATCGAGCTCAACTCTGAAATCACTTCCTAAAGTGGTGGGAGCAGCATTATCCCCTCAGGCACTAAATCACAAGCAAGCCTAAGGGACAGCACACATTACCCACAGCTGTGCTGGCAGTACACCCCCAAAGAGCTTCCCTTAGCAATCAAGTGACTTCCAGACTTTAAAGGGATGTTTCCTTGGGTTTGCTTTCATTTTTAGTTTTTTAAAGGTTAAAATATGCAGGGTGGTTTGGTTTTTTGCAGTTGTTTTGAAAGTTGGAGGAGCTGTTCTTGTTTGAGATATCACAAATAAGTCACAGATCTTGAGAGGGCTCAGCTACCAAGACAGGAGCCCAGGCATGGAGTGGGGGGCAAAGTTAGGGTGAACGGAGGGGCCGGTGTGCATTCCTGACTTTATATTTAACATACAGAGTCAGAGAAGGAGGCAGAAGAGTGTGTGCCTCGTGCACACACATGCACATGCACACACACATGCCTATGTACCCACAATCTCCGAGCTCTGTCCACTGGGGACCCGAAGCTGTGACGCCCCAAGGGTGCTGACATCAGTGTTTCAACATTTCAACATATTCTCCCATCAAAGGAACCAGAGCTCCCTAGAGAGATGGCCACACTGATTGCAGGGCCAGGGAAGAGAAAATACAAGATGAAGCCTGGGACTCGTTGTGCCAGAAAATAAGGAAATGCTCAAAAAATATGAGGACCTGTCAAAAGACAGAGGAACCAGTTTGCAGGAGTTCTCCTGGCCAAATCTGGGACAACTTGAGCAACAAAATAAAGGACAATAACAGGAACTAAAGTAAGAAGAATCCTTGCATCCACACAGATAAAGACAAAACAAATTTTTACAATATGAGAGAGGGGAAAGCTCTAAATTACAGTATAGTTCCAACCGAAACGCAGAGAGGAAACGATGGAAATCCAACAGCACCACTCAGCAACCACCACAGGAGTCATGGGTTCAGGCAAGAATCAGCACTGGATGCTAAAACCTGTGGGTGCAAATATGATGAGAAACAGGAAATGCACAGTGTTTCAAAATATATCTAACAGAGTTGTTAATTACCAAGGTTAAAGAGTGCCTAGGTTTTACAGTGCTGTGTAACAAAGGGTAAAACGCAGCATCACCAGGAATGAGACAAATCGACACCAGAGACACATCGAAAAGAACATAACGGCATCGCTTCCGCATAGTCCTGCTAAAAATGCAAAGCATGAATCTCACCCTGAGCAAGTCTCCAACAAACCCAGATAAGGGATATTTTACCAAATAACTGTCCAGGCTCTTCAAAAGCGTCAAGATTATTGAAGAAAAAGAAAGACTAACGAATCTTTCCAGATTAAAAGAGATTGAAGAGAAATGACATGTAAACAAAGGGTGATTCCAGATTGGGTTCCAAGCCTCCCAAAAATATTTTTTTCTTTTGCTAGAAAGCTCATTAATGACATAATTGGCCAAAATTTGAAGACAGAAGATTGGATAATGGTATTGTATTAATGTTAGTTTCCTGATTTTGAGCATTGCAATGTAGCTAATTAAGAAATTATCTTCTTTTGAAATACGTACTGAAGTATTTAGCAAAAAAGAGGGCTCATGTCTGCAAATTTCCCTCTCAAATGTTAAAACAAAATAGAGATGAAAACATTGATATAGATGTATAGATATGGTGTTCTAGTTTGCTAATGCTGCCAGAATGCAACACACCAGAAATGGATCCACTTTTATAAAAGGGGATTATTTAGTTACACAGTTACAGTCTTAAGGCCATAAAGTGCCCAAGGTAAGTCATCAACAATCAGTACCTTCACTGGAAAATGGCCAATGGTGTCCCAGAAAACCTCTGTTAGCTGGGAAGGCACGTGGCTGGCATCTGCTCCAGAGTCCTGGTTTTCTCCCAGGACATTCCTCTCTAGGATTCAGTTTCTCACCAAAATGTCACTCACAGCTGCACTGAGTTCCTTCTGTTTGTTAGCCCATTTATATGGCTCCATTGATCAAGGCCCACCCTGAATGGGTGGGGCCACACCTCCATGGAAATTGTCCAATCAGAGTCATCACCCACAGTTGGGTGGGGCACATCTTCATGGAAACACTCAAAGACTTACAATTTAATCAACACTGATAACATCTGCCCACAAAAGATTACATCAAAGACAATGGTGTTTGGGGGACACAATCTATTCAAACTGGCACTTATGGAGAGAGCAAACATGATAAAGCTAGTACGGTAAAATATCAACACTTGGAGAAGGTATATGGGAAGTCTGTACAATTTTTGCAACTTTGCTGTAAGTATGAAACCAATGTAAGAAGTTTTTTAAAGTTTAAAAATACTTTAGAATTGAAAACAAAATTTAAAAAAAAGCTGAGAGTTCTGGTTACAAGATGGTGCCATTCCTCTATAGAATCTCTGGACAAGTAGCAAAAACTGGCAGAGCCATCTTCCTCAAAACTCCAAAAAACAGTTAAAGGGTTATAGTAACTGGGCAAGTGCCAAACCAAGAAAACATAGCTTTAAAAATGGCAGAACAGTGACTATATACTTCGGATGCATTGTATGGTGTGTGTGAATATATCTCAATAAAACTGCAATTTCAAAAAAAATGGTAGGAAAAGCTCCTGGCACTGCAGCTGTTGCCACCCCCAAGCCCCCACACACATACATTGTGGAGCAGGCCTGTCCTCCCACTGTTGGTCCCTGGCCCTGTTCCGGAATGAGCAGAAAGACCCTGCACACACGCCAGAGTGCCCGCCTGTTGGTGTCAGTCTATCTGGTGGCAGCTTTGAAGATTGAACTGGAAACTTCTCTGGTTCGCCCTCCCCTGGTTTGCCCTGAATGCAGAATTAGCTTCCTGGCAGTAATCAGTGGAAGAAACAACTAAGTCAAAGCAGCTCAGGACAAAGGATTACCTGCTTTAGGTCTGTTCTAGTTTGCTAATGCTGCCAGAATGCAAAATACCAAAAACGACTGCTTTTATAAAAGGGGGTTTTATGGTTACACAGTTACAGTCTTAAGGCCATAAAATGTCCAACAACAAAGGGTGCCTTCACTGGAGGATGGCCAATGGCATCCAGAAAACCTCTGTCAGCTGGGAAAGCATGTGGCTCGCATCTGCTCGATCCCAGGTTGTGTTTCAAAATGGTGTTCTCCAAAATGTCTGCATCAGCTTCCAACGGCCGTCTCCAAAATGTATGTCTCAGCTCCAGCTCGCTGTGCGC
>PVKY010010740.1:0-12436 GCA_004027775.1 Bradypus variegatus
GAAGACTCAGGTTCATGTGGATAATTTTTAATTGATTTGCTAGTTATACATTTCTTTCTAGTTGTGCATTTTTCATCTTACATTGCAAAAAAACTTTGGTGCCAGTATAGGCTCTGGCTACAAAATCCAAACTGTTCACTTGGGAAAATAAACTTCAACAATGTCATGACAAAATGGCTTATGGATCATAACTAAAAACAATAAAAAAATTGGAGATATTTTGATTTGCTCTTGTGAAAGATTTATTTCACAAGATAAGTTCCAAATACCTAAAATATTGAGGATGAACATTTCCATAGTAAATGTGCTTACACACCAAAATTCAAAACTTTTAGGAGACTGTATATCTGCCTGTGGGCTCAATAATAGGCTTGAGAATATTTTGTTTTATAGTCACATATTTTATTACAAATTTCTTTTATTTTGTACCCAATAGAAAAACAAGTTTGAAATCTATTTACAAATACTATACATTTACATATATTATGTACAGCTAATGAATTTAAAGAAAGAGGGCAGAAACATAATACATATGGAAGAATATGCCACTGTACATGATTTATTATCATGGTCCTTAATGTTACTGAATCTTTACTATAGTAATAAATACAGTTCTCTATTTACAAATCTTATAAAACATCTTATAAATGTTTTTTTTTGATTCCAAGTTAAAACATCTGATCAAAATGAACATGCTTATATAAAAATAAACCTACCCTCAGCCTTTTGGTTGGGATGTTCTGAAGCTAATGTAGGATGATACAAGCTACAAATTAAGCCTTCAACTTTTAATATTTAGTAATTTTGTCTCTTAAAGTATCTAACACATTTTAAATATGTAAAAAAGCA
Source organism: Bradypus variegatus (assembly GCA_004027775.1). NCBI lineage: Eukaryota > Metazoa > Chordata > Mammalia > Pilosa > Bradypodidae > Bradypus > Bradypus variegatus. The sequence continues at coordinate 850 of PVKY010010740.1, forward strand.
GAGAAGTAATGTTCCTGACATCAAGTGGGTTGATCTAAAGAGAATACAGCTAAAACCAAGCCAAATAAACCGAGTTTCTGTTGTCCAAAGTGGTGTCAGATCTTGCTACTAGAACTACTAGAGATACTTGTGAGAAGTCACATCAGCGGATTTAATTTATGTTGTTTCTGCATTTGATCATTATCTTAAGATGCACATCAGTTTGAGTCAACTGATAAAACCTCCTGCAAAAAATACGTACTTGCCCAGAGTGGGGAAAAATCCCAGGTTGCAAACCAACTTCTCTAGACCTGTCCATTGCCAGCAAAGGACTTTCCTTCTGCGCTCTGGGCACCAAGGAGTTAAAAATGAATTAGATGAGGCAAAATCCATCTCTACATGATCGTCTTAGTGGCAATTTAAGAATTTAAGTTGGTTTTCTTTTCAAAATATTTGTAAGCAGTTTTATTCTACTGAGGGTAGAACTACTGAGCACTGATACGTATAATCTGCTATGTCTAAATACGATCTGAATATGAGTGAACTAATCATGCCTTACATTATCCATCTAGGGGATGGATGACCTGAAAGGATCCTGTTGGAGGAAAGGCAAAGGAGGAATAAACATCCCCACATGGTCATTAAAAAGAAATTCTTCTGGTCACAACCTTTTCTCATTAATATAGACCATTTAAAAACTTTATTTTCCCAATTCCTCCAACCATCTTTTAAGGAATTTTCAGGTTTAAATAAACTTATTTTGTGAGCAAGCTCCTCTCCCCACCCCTGATCACTAGACTGGTGAGTTTAAAGAGAATTCAATTAAAATCATGGAGAATCCTTTTTGAAGAACATTTCAATATGCATTTTTGATCTTGGCTCACCAAAATCATGTGAGTGATCTAACTTTGTCTTATGAGCAGCATTTACACTTATTTTTCACTGTCAAGTATCAATAGGTTTTCAGCTTTTTCACACTAACCATGAATTTTTTTTTTTTGGGTCGTTTCAACTCAGCTCTTCTTAGCTACTTCTCCTGGTGTTCTCAGTCTCATATTATAAGGTCTTTTGAAAACTTTTTCTCGCATCTTCATTAGAGACATGGAACAAATGTCACAGATGAAAGGTGACAGCTTTCGGCCATCGGATAAGCTGGCGATGACACAGAATTGGAAGGCAGGTCATAGGCTATGCTGGCACTGGTAAAGGTTACCAAGGCTTGGGTTGAATCATAAGACTGTTTCTCAACATCATCGGAGTTAATAGATATCAAACTTGGATGTTTTGACCTAGTCCAGATGTGGGTTTGCTTTCCCAGGCTCCCCAGATCCTCCTTAAAATGGGGATTGAAGAGGATATAGAAAAGGGGATTCAGACATGTGGGAAGTGGGACAATCACCAGAAGGATAAACTTAATTACTTCAGGACTGATGAAGGTGAGGTTTAGCAGAGAGGAGAAAGACAGGAAGGCCATGGGGCAATAAAGGATACAGTTGGTGAAAAGCAACAGAGCAATGTGCTTCACCATAGAACAGTCCAAAATATTCTCCAGGTCTCCCTTTTCCAAATTGCAGTAGAGCTTGGTGTAGGCAACTGTCATCACAAGGAAGCAAAGGGAGTTGAGCAAGACGAGAGCCACCATGAAGCCGGTGGTGCTGGGCTCCCCAAAGGGCAGGGGCAGGCAGAGCGGGGAGGCGCTGTACTCACTGACGCCCAGCAGGGGAACCGTGGCGATGGTCAAGGCCAGCACGGCGCAGAGCAAAATGATTGCTTTCAGACTGGAAAAAGGAGTTTTTGTTTCAAATTTCGCAGAACATTTCACAGAGAAGCCACGCTCCAGGGCTGCCAGCGTAAGCAGGAAAACAGATGACTCCGAAGCAAAAATTGACAGAAAGCCAATGACTTGGCAACCAACCCCTTTTTCCCACCACACACCATGTTGTGCAAAGCTGCCAAAAGTGAACGCATCCATTCCAGCCAGCACAGAGCTGGAGACCCCCATAAGCATGTTCACCACTGCTATCAACCCAATTAATAGTTTTATGGGGGAGATGTACAGAGGGGATCTGAACACTGTTGAAGCCACCAAGGCATTACAAGTAAGTGTCAAAACTGCTACGGTCCACACTCCGATTCTGATCAGCCAGCTACCAAATAGGTGTTCACAGGGCTTGAAGGGGCCTGAAAGTCCAAGGAAGAAAAAGACTGTGTATCAAATTAGGGTTTACAACGTTGGCCAAATTACCTTTTTGTTTCTCTTATTAAGACACAGAGATGGAGGTCAATAACAGCCATAGTTATACTGTGTCCATGGGACCCTCCTTCCCTCTTAAACTGCTGTCATCGTTGCCTCAGATCTGCTCTGCCGACTGGGTAACTGTACCCAGTGCTGTGTTCTCAGGTTATATGTGGAGAAATGGAGATGGGGATTGGAAACGCTTGGTTAAGGTTCCCAAACTACAGCAGTGTTGGGGCCACTTAAAAAACCAGATTTTGGGGATGTTCTATTACAATTTTCAGAATCCTTCAAAAGGGTCCTGTAGGCAGTGAAGGAGAATTCTAGAGAAATTCTCCATAATATTAGAAAAAGAGAGGCAGTGTGGACAGTGTGAAGGTGCAATTCATGAAAATCTCTTCTTAGCTTTAGATTGACTTCTGATGATTGGGAGCAAGAACAAACCGATAGTTGAAAATAAATATTAACCCTTCCCAGCTGTCTTTTTTCCAACAGGGTCATTCTTTTTCTGGGGAGGGGACAAACAATTAAGTGAATCCAATATAATTAAAAAGAAATTATCTGCACAAGCCATTATTTACTTTCACCAAATGGCTATTTATATGGAAGACTTAAATTACTTTCCAAAATCAGTGATTATACAAAGCAAGATTATCGCATACTATTTCAGGTAAACTTGCAACTATCTTTTAAAGAAATACATATGCTCCTTCTACAGGCTTGACTCTTTCATTTCTATTAACATGAATCAAAAGTCTCCCACACAGGGTTTCCTGTATAGCAGAGCAGCTCCCTTGCTGCGAACTGTTGAACGTCAGCCATGGGCACAAGGGTTTGTAAAAAAAATAAAATAAACAACAGAAAAATAAACAAAGAAAAGAGAGTCTCACAAAAATCCTTTTTATGAATGGAGAGTAATCTCAGGGAATAAACATTTGTATTTTATAGGTCCCATGGTGGGGGGGATGCTGATAAGCCACAAACACAGCTCAGAGTTTACTCGAGTGTGTGGCCATAATGTTATCCCTGTCCCTGAGTCCTGGTGGGTTCTGAGCTGAGGCAGTTTGCATGCCCTTCTTACCTGGGGAAGGGGAACACTGCACGGAATGAAGGGCTTTCAGGTCTTCCTCAAAGTCAAACAGGAACTCTTCAAGGTCACGCTCATCTGCAGGAATGAGAAGCCCTTGAGTTATAATAGTCCTGGATTGCCCTCGAGACATGAGCTGCCACAGAGGGAACCGAAGGCCAGGCATTCTGCTTCTCCCTGGGCGAATTTCTGGCAAGTCTATTATGAAGGAGCCTTGGGCTGCTCCACTCAAGCTTCTCCACCACACAATATTGCCCCAGAACTCGGGGAGTGGAGAGGGACTCCCAGATTCCAGATCACAACATCTCTCATTCTGCCCTTGTTCCCTGGAGCTCACAGTGGATGCAAATTGCAGTGTGCTAAATTAGCGCGAAGCTGGGGGCCTCTCCATTCAGTGAAGGAAGCGCTTTACCAGTTTACTGACACCGTAGATATAGTTCAAATGTTTTGTGTTGTGTTCTCTGAGCACAAGTGGGAGAATCAGATATGGTAAGTACCAGGTGGTCTTTCCTAGGGCATTCAGCCTAACAAAGGATGGATCAAGAAACTACTTGGTGCCTGGTTTAAGTATCCATGAAATAGGAGTTTCATGATCTAACATACTTTCCCAAAGATTCTGATTTAATTGGTCTAGTGTGGGGCTTGAGCATCAGTATTTTGTAAAAGCTTCTCTGCGATTCTAATATGTGGCCTAGGGTGGAGAATCACTGCCCTTGAATATAAGCTCATATTATATATAAGCTTATAGTATATTTAGAAGGATCTGGTCTGTGGTTTTAGCACCTAGAACAGTGCCAGGCATAAAGTAGGCACTCTGTTTTTTTTGTTTGGTTTTTGTTTTTTGAGTGCATAAATATAGTAGAAATCAGGGTGAATGAGGCAGGAGGAGCAAAAACTAAAGTAAGGACAAGGGCAAGACACACAACTAGGGCCTAAAACAAAAAAGCCAAGGGCCAAAATGCCAGCTCCTTAAACGGGTATGTGCGTGGGACAAGATGGTAAGGTAATCTGTAGACAGACTGAATCATACTTGTTTGGTAATAAACAAATCATTAAGGCCCAAAGGATGAAAACCCAATCTGCTTAGACTCTGTGTGAACTTGCAAGGTTGGCAGGGAAAGGAGAGCAGGAGCTGCCCGCAGGGTCTCCTTGTTACCACAGGTGTGGTTTGAGGTGCATTGGCATCTATTTAAGTAACGTCTTACTTCAAGGACAGCCAAGTGCTTTACAGACATTATCTCATTTCACCTTCCTGACAGATGCCCCTGTGGGGGGTGGGAGGGAAGAATGTTTTTTAATTACTTGGATACAAAGTTGGATTCTTGAGCCCTTCTGCTGAATTGCGGAAACATCTAAAATGTCTCCCATCCATACCCACAGGCCATAGGAATAAAGATGAGTTATCTTGTCTGGAGAAAAGGTTCAGAAGAAAAAGGTATCCACAGGGATGGGCCCTTTAAAAAGTTTATGGAAATATTGGTATCAGTATAAGTAATCACCCTGAGAATCTAAATGTAAATCATCTATTAAGAATTAATTTATAGAAAAGTTGAAATTTTAGAATGAATCCTGAGGGAGCTCTTTCCCTTGGGTCTTTAAGAAGCGGGACTGGTTCTCCCCTGGCTGGGCTGGTGACACGGGGGCTTGTCTGCAGCTCAGATGCTCTGTCTGATGACTTTTCAAGACCCTCCCAGCCACGGTTCATGACACAGCAGGTCTTACCTTGAGCATGAAACATCCCAGCATCTTTCTTATAAACGTCATCTGCACTGCTGTTGTCGCCTTTATTCCATTGATTAGAAATTTTATAGATGTTCTCACACACTCCAAATGCACAGCACTGGTAGGCATAAGGCATTTCTATAACTCTTTAAGTGAACAAAAACAAAACAAAACAAACACATGCTTAAAGATATGGGTCACTAGATACTGTTTTAATCTTTTTTGACCCAATAATCCTATCTTTGGATTTTAGCCTAAATAAATAATCCAAAAGATAAGTTATATGCATAAAGATGTTCATTACAGTGCTGTTGATAACAAACAATGGGGTTATTAAAAATGATATCTATGAAATGTTGATAACTGTTGAAGTTGAGTGACGGGTATGTTATTTTGCCTACTTTTGTGTATGTCTGAAAATTTCCATAATAAAAAACCTTAAAAATGATAGCTAGGAAAATTGTAGCAGAATAGAAAGTGCTTATGACATAACATCAAGTGACTAAAACATGACATAAATTTGTATACACACAGTGATTCTAAAAATTAAAAAAAATGTTGGAAACAGTCTAGAAAGAAATAACATTAAAAAAAAGTAGTTTAGGAGGACATTTTTAGATTTTTTTTCTTTCTTCTCCTTTCCAAACTCTCTCTTGGGGTTATATTACTTTTATGGTTTTAAAAATATGTAAAAAGTATACTGTATTATTTTTTAAATAAAATCTTTCAAGGGACTTCTTTATTGATAATAAGAATAGCAGGTTTTAAAGAGCATTATTTCCTCAAATGAATATTAGTTTTGTACATTTTACTAGAACATACATAAAGCGAGATGAATTAAAAATTGTAAACAGGAAGACAATAACATTATAATGTTATTTGATCACATGTTCTAGTTTATATCCCATGGATCAATGGATTTCAAACTCTTTCCATGAACTCTGTGATTCCAAGAGCCATCTTTGAGAAAGTAAGGAAATGTGATCAGGAAGACAAAGTCTCCCACTCCAGGGTTTACCCTAACAATACCCCAGGGGTGGGGAGATCTGAGGGCATGAAATGCAATTCAGAAGAGTCCCATGACCTCATAAATTTAGAAAACCACTATAACACATATATTATTTCACATGACCACAAGTGAATCTTATTAGCTTTAATGACAAACTCACTTGAGTTCTGGAAAGTTTTCAGATGATATCAAGCTCTGTAAGGCATGATTTCCTGTTAATTTTAAGTGAGTTAAACCATGTAGCCCAGTTACAGGAAAAGAGGACAGGTGGTTGGACGATAGGTCCCTGCAAAACATCAAACAACAATTGGCTTTTAGTCTGTGTTAGCATAAAACATTTATGTTTAAAAAAAAAAGGCAAGCTAAAGACAATTACAGTGTTCAATAGAAATTTCTAAACAGGGTCCTTACCCCTAATGGCAAAGTAATCATTTTTGGTTTTTTGTTTATAATCAGGATTGCACCCAAATTATAATTTCTATATTCAGCTTCATTTTGCCGGGTAGGGACATCTAAAACCAAGTGGAAAGTATTACATTTAATCTGAGAAGTGGTACTAATCAAATGAGGTGGTGATGAGGGGGAAAAGGGCAGGGGGTTTATTTCCTTCCTTCTCCCCCTAACTTCTCCCCATCTAACCTCATTAGGTGAGGGACTGAGGGAGCAGAAGGAGCAAAAGAGAAAGAGGAGAAAGAAAAAAAAAGACAAGAGGGTTTTCTATTAGTCAAGATGGCACAGAATAAAATGAAAGCCCTCTAGAACTGAAGTGACATATTCCATTCCACCTGATAACTCAGCAAAAATGGAAAATTTCACCCAAATTACCAAAACCAGCTGTCTCCCTAATCTTCAATAATCCATACAAGGCCCCATACGGCATTAGTAGGGACAAGAAGTTCCTCCCTGGCTCTGATGAAGCTCTAGGTGTGGAGGACTCTGAAAGCCTGGCAATCTGCATTGCAGGCTTCTTCAGCAAAACCAACATTTTTCTTAACTAGATGGTCCCCAATTATTAAAACACAAAAAACAAACAATGAAATACTCACAGCTTTATTAAAGATGGCAAAGTAGAAAATGCATTGGGGTGAATAATGGCAATTTTGTTCCATGCTAAATTCCTAGTTAAAAAAAAAGACAAATGAGAGGGTAATATGAAAAAAGAATATGTGAAATTTTAACATATGCATACATTCTTCTACCAAAATTTAATTTCTATTCAGAACAGAAACAATTAGCTCATTAAATCATCCTCCAGATAAGGATACTGATGGTATAAAATGACTAAAGAGAGAACTTTAAATCAACCTTGTTAAGAAAAATCAAGGAAAAATCATCATTCAGATGGATATGTGTTTGCTTTCTTTTTTTGCTAAAAATGGACTTTAATATGTTTATAACCTTATTAAGACACTTAGGGTAGAAGAATGGGAACAGACAAGAACTTCTGAGGCTCTTCTTCTGAAAAGTAAGTTAGTTTTAAATGATAAAATGTCCCTCGATGTCTAATGAAACTCAACAAGACTTTGTTCACATTGCCCATATATGTCAGGCCTTCAGAGAGAAACAAAAATGCATTTAAGAAATTTTCCAGTAAAGGAGACCAACATGTAAAGTCTCAACTATAATATGAATAAAAGAGGGGCTAAGATCTGTTGGAAATAAAATTCTTTGATAGTAAAGAAAACTACAATATATGGAAAAATAAAATCCACTTGCCCTCCCACACATAATGAAATGTAGATAATTTATCCAGAATAAAAACTTTGGCAAGAACTTCTGTAGGTAATTTAGCAGGAATAAGAACTTCTACATTTTATAAAAAGAATTATGAACTAAGATGTGTATTTTTAAAATTCCTAACAAATAAGAATAACCAAGATGTAGGTATTTGAGTAAATTTAAACTGATCACAATTAGCTTTTCTCCAGCACATATACATCAGCTATTTATGATATTGGGACCCTGAGTTACCTTGAACAAATGGTATTCACAGATTATTCATATTCTTATTTGAAAGGGTCCCTAACAGGAGGGAACCAGAAAGCTTTTCATTTTGCCCCTTTCATCAATTCCAGAACAGAACAAAATTCTAGCTCACAAGGGGGGGAGATGGTGTGGAAGGGGTGGGGAAGTTACAAACGGTGGCTGGGCTTTGGGTAATTGAGTGATTAGACTGTCTTCTGTGCTGCTGCTGAAGCATGAGTCCACTGAGGGGAGCAAGTAACACCATCTGTCAAAGTCTCTTTGAGGGCTTTAAGTGAAAGACGGTGACCTGGAACATAGGCCAAGTCCTGCAATGGCGCTTTGTAGCAATTTGACTGGGTTTTAAGTAAATATGTGAGAATTAACATATTCAGAGAACGTGATTCCTTTCCAGTGCGTGAGCCTGTGTTCTGGAATCCTCCCATTTTCCACTTTCTGGCCCTGCTCTGCGGTTGTCCCTGGCTGTGGGCTGACCCTGAGGGCTGCATCCCCAGGGCTCTCTCCTGGGCTCAGCTGCATTCCCAGGGGAAGCCCCAGGAGGAGAGAGAGGCCCAGGCACCCGGGGTCTGCTGCCTCCCTGTTAAGGAACCTTGTCTCTGGTGGCAGCAGCCCACCTTCTCAACCACTGCATCCTCGCACTGTGTCTCACCTCTTCCTACCTCCTGGAAACATCATTTCCTCCCCGTGTCTGGTCAGCCCCAGGCTTCCTACTGCTGCTGGGTTCTGCAGGCCTCACCATCCCATCTCTCACTTGCTCCATGCCCACACCTAAGTGGGCGTCCTTTCATTTGAAACTTTTGGGCTGAATTCTGTTTCCTGCCAGGATCCTTGTTGATCTTATTACTATATAATGATATAAAAGTAATATTGCTACATAGTTATTATGGGCCAGATGCAGTTGGGAATTTTTTATGTGTATTGTCTTATAACCCTCAACACAACCCTAGGAAGTAGGTATTATCATTAGCCCTATTTTACTGATGAGAAAATTGAGGCACAGTGTGTTAAGTGACAAACTAAGCCAAAAAGTAATCACAGGAGCTGGAATTCAAACTGAGCAGACTGAATTCAGAGTCCATGATCTTTTGCTCAGAACATTTTTGGAATTCTTAAGTTAATAATGAGATGGCAGATGCACTAGACCCTGATGATAGAGAATGAAAAAGTTCTCATTTTGGGATATGGCATGGTCTACCGATGACAGTGCTGAGAATTAAGTCCTACAGCAGGGAATGTGCAAAGTACATCATGGAGTGAGTTCAAAGGGGAGATCTTGTTCTCATGGGAGAGGCAGGGGGAGAAGTCAAGGGTGGGGAGGAGACTGACAGGCAACAGGCACATGAGAACGTGGCCAGGTGTCCGGGGACTAGCAATGAGTGACAGATGAGGCTGTGCCAGGAAGTTGGGTTTTGAAGATTTTGAAAGGTGGTACTGGGAAGTTTGATCTTGAAGACAATAGGAGAATAATAGGAAAACTTTTGAACAGGAAAGTAATATGATTAGATTCCTATTTTTAAAAGATTGGTTTTCTTTCTCTTTAAGAATGGGACAACCGGGTGGAGACTGATGGTAGGAGGATTGGTTAGGAGGATGCTGCTAGTAACCCAGGTGAGTGATTATGTGAACCACTGGTAGAAAAGCATGGCTGATTAATTGCAATTGGTGGGGTTTGGTCATTGACTGGATGTGAGGTCTAAAGGAGAGGAGGATTCCGAAGGACTGAGACCTTTAGCCTTCAGAGTTGATGTTACATTCTTTTGGTATCTTTACAGGTCAGCCTTTTAAAACAGGACTAACTTTGGAAATGACCAGAACTGAAACCTGGTGAATAAGGCAGGTAATGAAAGCAGGCAAAGTATTTTTGTTTCACACACACACACACACACACACACTCTCTCTCTCTCTCTCTCTCTCTCTGAAAGATCCATACAAGCAAATTTAAAACAAAGGTAGAGAGAGAGCAACACAACTGAATTCAGAACAAGATGGTTCTCAAGGTGATTTTGGGGAGGGAAAGGTGATTCTTAAAGGTAAATTCAAAATGTTTTTGAGGAATGGTATTATTTTACCATTCCATAGGTATTAGGTACCATTCCATAGATATTAAGGTATTAAAAAAAACTTTTGAAGTTCCCCAAAACATACCATCGTTTAAACATTATATGTCATCAACATTCATCAAAATCATATTGAAATCCAGTTTCTGGATTGAAAAACTTTAACTGTTACATCACAAAATAAATCTGTTAGCAAATTTCCACTTATGGTTAATATAAGTGGTGTTTTCAATCACAAAATGCAATTAAATATTTACAAATCTGTTATCTGAGGTACAGAAGCATTTTCTGGGACAGGTGTGCTCAAACGTTAGTGCACTTGTTAAAATGCAGATCCCTAGGCCTTCCTCCCAGATGTTTACCTGAGGCAGGTGAAGACTGGCAGTTTGCATTTTTCACAATTGCCACCGGGTGATTCTTAAGCACTTTGAGAAACAGATGGGATAACGCTACTTAACCAAAGGAGAAAAGTGGGCAGGAAGAATTGTGTGATCATCTCATTTTTGTATGGTAAACCCATCTTTGCCAATTCCAGGCCACAGACAGAAACATGTTTTGTAGGTGGCTCAACAGCTTGGCTTCCTTCCTTTTCAAGTTTCAGTCTGCTGACTGGTAGAGAGTATAACTGCAAACTTATCCCTGGAAATTTTCAAGAGCAAAATACTTGCCTTTTAACAGCATATTGCATGCATGACGGCTCAACAATATGAGTAGACAGTGAAAAGAAGATACTAGGGGAAAGCCCGAAGGGGAAAGAAAGTGTTCTGGGTTGGGGAAGGCGCTGGGAGGCTGCACTCACATGGATCGGAGACTTGGCAACTGCTGGAAAGTGTCAGCTCTAAGATCAGAGATTCTATTGTGTCGCAGGTCACTGAAATGACAGAGATCCAAGACTGACTTCAAAGTGACTGGTTCCAAAGATCACAGTCTTCAGAGAATGCTTAAGCAGCATATCTACCAAGTACCTCTTTTTAAAAATTTATTGTTTAAAAAAAGAGCATTACAATTTATATGCTAAAAAAAAGAACATTGCAATTTATACACTCACATATATATTGTCTATCAAGGCAGTTAGTTCCATTGGGAAGATATAAAGCCATATTCCAAATATGTCATCGTCTCTTAAAACCCTTTGAAGATTCCCCTCTTGGCTCTGCCTTCTGAGCCTTTCTCGTATCCTTTGAGGGTGTTTAGGAGTGTCATATTTTTACCTTTTAAAGATGAATTTGCACCCTGCGCCCCCAACTTAATGACCCAAAGATGTTCATAGACAAATCAAACCTGAAAGGATAGAGGATTAATATTGTTTTGCTTAAAACCAAAGTGTGAGTATTAAGCAATAAGCCTGGTGTTTTGCTGTGGAGGTATTTTTAAGAGAGAAATTCCAAAATGTTTCATGCATAAGTAGCACCTATGAGACAAACATGGCACCACCTCTGAAGATGGTTATTTTGAAACAAACATGCCAACAAATCCAAGTCCCCTCTACATGAAAAAATAAAGCTACTCATTAA
>PVKY010010741.1:0-12440 GCA_004027775.1 Bradypus variegatus
GGATAAGAAATTATTTTAATATTCTAATGCTTTTTTCCTGTGTTCTAGATCTTCTATAGTGAGCATGTTTTACTTTAAGGGAAAAGAAAACTCTGACTCCAGAGAACACTTTTACTTTAGAGACCTGGGCTGGGCTGGGCTGGTGCAGACAATGAGCAGAGGCAGGAAGGGGGCTGCAGTGGGGCAGGAGAAGGGCAGAGCCCCAAGGCCCCCAGAACCTGCAGGGCCAGGGCAGGAGTGGGGACACCTGGATTCTCATCCCAACTGTTCAGCTTGTCTGCTGTGTGGCCTGAAGCTCCTTCCTTTCCCTCTCAGGGCCTCTCTGCACCTCTCTGCAAATGGGAGGCTGAGGCACCCCCAAGAGAGGTTGCTGCCTTGGGATGCTCCAGGCAAGAAGCTCACCTGCCCCCTAGGACCTGACTGGGGGCCGAGGTAACCTTGTGGCCCCCCCTGGTGCTCCTGCCTCTCAGTTCTGAGGTCTTGAAGTGTATTTCCAAGCACACCTGCACCCTTCTGGAGAAGAAACCCAGGGAAGTGTCTGCAAACAGGAAGTGAGGGTGGGTGCTGGGAGGTGAGCTCAGACAGCAGATGTACTCATCCTGGGACATTATCTTCTTCATTTGTGGGTTTATTCATTTATTAGATTATCTATTGGTGTTTATTGTTTGTCCCCCCATAAGACTTAGACTGCATTCACAGCCGTATCCTCAGGGAGTAGCACAGTGCTATTTATTGCCAAACCCTCAATTAGTGTTTGAATGAGTGAATGAATGATTAAATGAATGACATGCTGCCTCCCCAGCAGCCTGTCAGCAGCTTAGAGAAAGAATAACAAACATCTGCAGCCCCCCTCCCCCAGGACCCCCCGCCCAGAAGGGCCGGGGCCCCTCACCTTGGCCAGGGCTGGCGAAGTGGTGGTAATACTGCGACACGTAGGTCATGATGCTGAGACAGTCAGGAACAGACATGGAGACCATGTCATTGGGGTCCAGGAGAGCAGGGATCCCCAGCTCCTTCTCGGCCACTTCAAAAGCCTGGTGCAGGGGACGGCACGGGGTGGGGGCAGGAGCAGCCACGGCCAGAAGAAGAGAAGGCCGTGTTAGGGGGTGCCCCTCAGCCTAGGCCCAGCTCCCCTTGGTGGCATGAGGGGGGCTGGGGGCAGGGCAACGATGGGCTCCTCAGCTCCAGTCCCACCCTGAATCCCAAAGGATGCCCTGGAGAGGGGGAGCAAGGCACAAGGGGGGCCAGTGGAAAGCAGGGTGAATGGGGAAAGTAGCAGCCAGGCCCTTCCCCACCCTGCAAGACCCCTGCCTCCATACACACACTCCCTCTCTCTTTCTCTCTGTCTCTTTCGGGCTTCTATCTCTCTGGGGACTCACCAAGCGGTTATTCTCGAAGACATTATCCTTGGAAAGCGAATCGAAATCTCTGCAAGAGACAAAGGGAAGGAAGATCCGTAAAAAGGGGTATGGGGGAGGAGGGGCTGGAATCAAGAAGGAGCAATGTCCAGGGTATCTCACCCCAGGGGCAGCCTCAGCGGGGGTCTGGAGGCAGAGGAGGGGACGAAGGCCACGTGCACTTGCTGACAGAGCTGGGCTGCCCCTGACTGCCTGGCCCTGGAAACATCCAAGCAGAGGCTGGGCAATCACTCAGAAGGGGCAGGGCTCGGGCCTAATTTTGGAATTTAAGATCCCTTCCTGCACTCAGATCCAGAACTTTCCCCGGGAAGCCTGGATTCTGCCATGGCAAAGACAAAACGAAGGCCACCACTAACGCGTGTAGCAGCAGGAGTTTCCAGGATTGCTGACCCACCCAGCACCATGCTGCTCTCCTTTCTTGCACTCACTCTGTTTTCACAGCAACTCTACAGGCAGGCCCTTACCCCATTTTACAGAGGAGGACACTGAGGCCCGGAGAGGGGAGGCCACCTGGTCCCAGGAATCCACATTTCTGGCCTCCCCCACTGTAGGTCACCAAACCGACCTGTCAAATCCCCTACTGAGCCCAGCCAGGAGAGAAATGTATTTCTTTTAATGGGGCCAGGAATAGAAGAACAAGTTTGAACCGGACTGGAAATCATATATATCCCAGAGTTGCTGGCACTGAACAGCTGGCCGACCCTATGGGCCAGTCCTGGGGGCATCTTCCCTTGGGGGAGCAGTTTCTAAACGAGGCCAGGTGAGAGGTGGTGGGGACAGGAGGCAGGACCTTCCCAGGTGGGGGGCCCTAGGGCAGGGACAGCTGGCAGCCGACTGGCTTTCTCTAGACCCTCCTCCCCTTCCTGGCTGCCCGAGTGCCTGGAACCAGCTGAGGTGGCCCAGCCTTCCCGCCCGCAGCCTCCGGCCTGCACCCGCAGCAGCCTTGCCATTCTAGGGCTAAAACTGCCTCCGAGGCCTGGGCCCCACGTCCCACTCTTGCAGGCCAGGCCGTGTGACCTTGGTTGGGTCAGCAGTCCTCCCGGCTTTCCTTTTCCCATCTGCAAATTGGGAAAGGCACTGGCACCACCTCCCAGGCTGCAGGGGAGAGAGAGGGGTCGTGTCAGGGCTCAGGTAGAGAGCAGCCTCACAGCCAGGAGGGAGCTGGACAAGTACACCCCCTCTCCTGCCCCCTACACTTCTCCAGGCCAAGTTCATGGACAGTGAACTTCAGGCAAAGGAAGGGGAAACCCGGAAGGAGCCTGGTGCCCCAAGGCTGGGCAGATTGAGGAGAGGGGAGGAGAGGGGGTTACGTGTGAATTCAGCCCCTTTGTGCCACACCTGTCCAGGCCACTTCCTTCCCCCCTAGCTGCCTCACAACCCCCCACTGAGCAGCCACAGCATGGACTGTCGCCTCCGAGTCTGGCCTTGGCCTTTGGCAGCCCAGGGTGCCTGGTTCACGGACTCCAGCCACCCCAACACCCTCACTCCACTCTTGTCTGGGGTTTTTGTTTCCCTTCAAGCCCTTCTCTCACCCCCCGTCCCCAGAACTGTCCTGGGGAAGGGTCACTGAAGGAGGTGTTATTCAGAGGCCATGAGAGCAGATGCTCCAGTGAAGCTGGCTGGGTTCAGATCCCATCTTGTCATTGCCTAAGGATGTGGCCTTCAGCAAGCTTTTACCCTCTAAGCCTGGGCCTCCTATGAACCAGGCCTGGGGACGCCAGCCCAGCCTTCAACAAAGGCTGGTTCTGCCATCCAGTGAGACAAACACGGCTTGTCTCTGCCCTTGTGTGTCAGTCTCCCCGGTGGAGAAGGCTGGGGTCATATTTCGTCCACCCTCTGCCCCCGCACCCTGTGCCGTTCCTGGTATTTATTATTAGGTGCTTAATAAATGTTTGCCGAATGAAAAAAAAGGCTGAAATATGTAAAAGCCCCCAAGATACTCCAGTATTTCCTCCAACTTCTTCCTCCACCCCCATCCCTGTCTCAAATCAGCATCTGGGCTTTGGCATAGTGGATATTTTCTGAGAGTTTTCAAAGGCCCGGGAAGCTCTATATGGCTCTGGGGGAGATGAAGGACACAAAATTGAAACCTACACGGTCTCTGCCCTCCAGGGAGCTTCGTGATCATACACCCAGAGTGTGGGTGGAGGTGGGGCATGGACTGACCCCTCCCTGCCATGGCAGGAACCCTACCCCAGCGGAGGCCTGAGCTGCCCACTGGGTCCGCCCGGCCAGAACCCCAGAGTTCTAGGGCTCCATTTCAGATGACCCTTGCCCTCACATCCTGCCATACCCCGACTCTCAGGGAGAGGCCCCATTCCTACTGCTAAGGCCATCTCTACGCTTCAAATGGAGCCTAGGCCTCCGTTCCTCTTCTGTGCAATGGGCTGGCACTGCCCTGCCTCGCCAGTGAATGCCTAGACATGACTCCGGATCTCCTCAGGAAAGGAGCCACCCTGCCTCCACACCTCCTCCAGTCGCATCCCTCCCCTGCCATAAAAGCCACATGGCCCCTGTCCGCCTCCTCCACAAGCAAAAACGGCCCCAAACATCTCCTGATACTCGAGCTCATGCACACTTCAGGTCTCCTGCCTCAGCTCAGGTGGTCCCCACTGCCCAGAACGTGTGCCCCTCATGCTTCCCCCTGGAGGCCCTCCCAGCCTGGCGCTCTGATAGAGCACTTATGACATCTATTTATAGAGATGTTTCCTCCCATAGGTTAAGGGACCCTCTGGGGTTCTGTCTCCATCATCAGGCACAGAAGCCAGCACTCTATAAATAAAGGCTGAATAAATGAAAGAATAAAATACTTTCATTGCCCTCCAAAACAAATACTACTTATAATAATTAACATTAATTGAATGCTTATTATCTCATTTAATCCTTGCAACAATTCCATGAGGTAGGTCTTATTATCAATCCTACTTTGCAGATGATGCCTGGAGGGATCCAGTGATTTCCAAAAGTCATACACCCAGCCACTGAGAAGCTACACACAAACCAGGCAGCCCGGGCCACAAGGACGCCCCAAACTTGAAATCCCCTGGAGTCCCCACTCCGATCTCACCCACGGGTTCAACCCTGGTGCCCTTCTCCATCCTTCAAGCCCCACTCCTGGGCTCCCTCCACTCGTGCAGTTATCATCTGTCCCCCAACTGGATCTCAGGCTCAGCCTCATCTCATTCGCTTCTGTGTTCACAGTCCTGAAACTCCGTCCTCCAGAATGAAGCCAGCAAGCCATCAAATCCTTGAGGCAATCCTTTCCTTCCTTTCCTCCTCCATCAAAGCCCCACCACCACCCCCATGCTGCCCTGGGGGAGCACAGGGCTGGAGGTGGGACAGACATGGAAAGACTCCAGATCCTGCCAGGCCCGGGGAGCCCTGGGAAGGGTGTTCCTGGCAGGGGCACTGTGAGTCAGGGAGCCAACCACGGTGGTGACTCTTGTCCTGATTGCAGATGAGAAGCCTGGGGTACAAGGAATGGTGGGCACCAGATAAACTTGCACTCAGAGTTTTAGGAAGGAACAGGTGGCTGGATGGCTGGAGGAAAGGAAGAGGTTCCAGGGCCGCAGGCAGAGGGAGCCAAGATAAAGCCCCGAGTCCACTGCTCCGAATACATTTTCCCAGGAGAACCTCCCTGGGCGGCTCCCAGGCAGGAAGGGCCATTTCACAGCCCTGGGGCAGCTAGCTGGGGGCTGGCAGCAGGATCCTGGGAAGCTTCCCCAGTGACACTCCCCTCTGCCATCTACCTCTAACTCCCCCCTATTGAGGAGGGTGGCGAGGCCAGGAGACACATACCTGGGGAGGCAACGATCGTTAAAGTGGGGTCCCTCTGTGCCAGCCACTGGGGACAAGCGAAGGTTCACTTGCCCACAAAGCAAGGGGGTCCCAGCAAAATGAACTGAGGCTTCCTGGGGAGGGGGCCAGCAGACCTAGGGGTGGGGGGTCTCAGCCTCTCTGTTTGAGTGGAGTTTAGTGTAAGAAAGGCTCCAGATTCCCAAAGAGGGCTCAGTGCCCCTTTAAAGACAAGGACAAGGTCTTGGGGGCTCAAGAGTCCCTCTGGCGGAAATCAGTGCCCTGTGGGCGTGGTCAGAGCCCCGGGCGGAGGGGACCCAGCACGGAAAGTCGGCTCAGGGTCCCGGTGGAGGAGGTCAGTGGGGGAGGTGCCCTGGCTTGGGGGTCTCAGTGACCCGCGGGGCGTACAGCGCCGGTCGGGAGGGTCGGATCTCCGTTTCCGGAGGGTGGCGCCTGTCACCGCCCGAGCACCGCGTCACTGAGGGAGGCGGGGGACCCCCGCACAGGCCCGTGCCGCCCGCCCGCCCCCTCGGAGCACTCACAGCAGCTCGGGTCGGTGCCGGTGCAGGATGGCGCAGAAGGCCAGGCCGTCCCGGAAGGAGGTGCTCAGGTCGCGGATTTCCACGCCGCGGTAGCCCTCGCACTGGCGGCGGCACCAGGCCAGCAGCGCGCCCCGCGGCCCCGCCATGACCCGAGCGGGGATCGGGCCGGCTCAGTGATCAGGCTCCACCCTCCGGGCCCGGCTCGGTCTCCGCCTCGGGCCGGGACAGCGGCCGCCGCTCAGGGCCGATTTCCGGCGGCGGCTCCAACGAGGCTGTGCCCCGGCGCGCTGGGAGCTCCGGGCGCCGACCGCCGGCCGTGAGAGGTGGGCGGGGAGGAGGCGGAGCCGCGGCCTCGGTGTCCTGGCTCTTCGGCTCCGGCGCGGGGTCCCGGGCTCGGCCCCGGCTCCCCCGCCCACCGGGCGCTGCCCGGACCTGCCCGAGCAGCCGCCGCCCCGCGTGGCCCGGCCCGGCCGGCCGCCGCTTACTCACCGCGGCTCGCTCCCCTCATTGTGGGCGGCCGCCGGCGCGGGGGCAAGCTGCCCTCCCGCCGCCCTGGGACCTCGCCCGAGGCCCGCCTGCCGCCGCCGGGGAGCGGGGAGGGGGCGGAGGCTCGGCGCCCCCACCCAGCCGCGACTCCGCCCCCAGGCGCGGGCCCCCGCCCCCCAAGGGCCGGAACCCCTAGCAGCTGCTCTCCTCCAAGATCTTCGTCAGCCCTTCCCTACTGTGCTCCCCCGGAGCCTTCCCCTCTCCCTCAAAGAACGCTGGGACAGTCCCTGAAGACCTTTCACACATCCCCACACACACCGCAAACTAGCCCCTCCCCACAGTGACTTCTTTCTGCACCGCACCCCACCCCACCGTCACCACCACCACGCTGCCCACCGGGAATTCTCCTCCCCTCAGAAGCGGAACTGCTGCCTCTTCTGCCTAAGGACCTGTACATTGTAAATTCCCCCATACTGACTTCTCTAAACCGCCCCCACCTCATGGCCTGAACGTTTCCCCTCACCTCAGGCATCAATCAAGGAGTTCCCCTGAAGAACCCAAAGCAACCCCAGATGGCCACCAGCTTCCCCCTCCCCCTTTCCCAACACTCCAAACACCCTTAACCTCCCCTTCTCTTTCCCCTTCCCCCAAGCCTTCCCTGGAGGCTTGGTGCCCCTCCTACCACCACCACCCTCAGCCTCCTTGTCCACTCAGTGATGAATGGGTCATGTGCCCTCCTCCTGCAACGTTCTCCTCACAACTGCGTAGGCTCGGGGTCTTCCCCTGCACCCCACTGGGGTCCCTTGGTCCCCTCTGGCCCTGATTAGAGTGGTGGTGCAGGTGGCTCCCCAGGACTCCTGGGAAGCAGTGCCCTGGCTGGCAGGGCATTCTCCATGCCCCCAGTCCTGCCCCTCAAGGCCTGGGTCAGCTGACCCCTCCCCTCCCCCAGAAGTCTCTCCTGACTTTCCAGCTTTCCAGGCACATGAATCAGCCTTCCACTGGCTGCCTGGTGGTGACATCACTGTGACCCAGGCTGTAGTTGGTTCAGATGGCTCTGCCACTCCACTCCCCAAGGAAAGGAACAGGGTCTTAGTCATCTTTGCCATCCCCTCAGCATGCAGGGAAGTAAAAAGAACAGAAGTTTTGGAGTGATATCCAGCCAGTCTCGAATCCTGGCTTCCCCACTCACTCAGCTGTGTGATCTTGCACCTCCCTGAACCTCAGTTTCCACATCTTTAAAATGGGGGTCATTCCTGCTTGATGAGGTGGCTGAGAGGATTAAGATGCAAAGTGTTTGACCCTTTAATCATCACTCATAAATTCTATTGACATTGTCAGTTACCTGGCAAACATGTAGCAAACTGGATTGAAAACAACTTGTACCCAGCTTGTCACCTGGGCCATTTGGGGTGAATTATCAAGGCAAGATGCTGACTTGGGGGTCCCACCTCCTCAAAGTTCCACTGAGTCCAGTCCTGAGTTCAAGTATGACCCAGAACTGTCGACCCCAGCTTGCCAACCTGAGCCAGCCTCATGTCCCCAGGTGTGTCCCAGGCTGGAAGGTGACCATCCTGGCCCTGAATGTGGACTTCCAGGCCCTCCAGGAAGAGGATGCCACAGATGAGACCACCTGCTGGCCTCTTGGCCCCTCACCAGCCCTGTGCTGCCCTGCTCTGCCCCATCCCCTGTGGGAAAGCATTCCGGAAAGCAGGATTGCAGCTACTCTCAAACCCAGGGACATGCGTTCAGGATCCTGAAGCCAGCATTCTCCTTGGCCTTCAGAGACCACCCAGGTGGGACTACACCCCTGTCCCACCAGCCTAAGGGGCTCCCTTCGGTGATGGCCCTGGAGGCAGCTGCATGTCTGACCTTGATACCATTGCCATAATCACAGTTTACACAGTGTGGCCCACTGGGCCCCCATTAGCCTATGTGCAGGCTTTATAAACTCACCATGTAGTGAGTTAAGGACTGCATATCCACAGCTGCGTGACCACGAGTCGGACAACTCACCCCTCTGAGCCCCAATGTCCTACCCTGTAAAATGGAGATAATAATCTTTGTGCTGCCTGTGTCTCCAGGTCGTGGGGAATGAGGTGAGATAAGGGAGGTAAAAATGCTACGCAGACTGTACGCCTAGGCTGCAGGTGCAAGGTGAGTCTTTGTTTACAAGTGGAGGCAGAAGCCACAGACAGACACTGTGTGTCATTAGGGCTGAGGGGTTTGGGCCCCCAATTCAACACTTTTCTGTTGTTTTTCTAACTGTCGATTAAGAAGTGAATACACTCTCCTTAGCAAATAATTAGAAATAGAAATAAAGCCAAAATTCCTACTTTGTCTCCTTCAATCCCAGTCCCATCTATAGCCTAGGCTGTCAATTTGAAACTTAGCCTTCCAGAACTTTCACAGGTATTTACATTCAAGCATGGGGGCCGGGGCTGGGGCTTAAGGGGCTGGAGGGATGAACAAAACAAGGTCCCTGCCCTCAGGGATCTAGCACTGAGGTGGGGAAGACAGGCAGCAAGCAAGTAAACAACTCAATGAAGATCATTCCAGACAGAGATAGGAGAAGATAGAGCAAGGTGCTGTGATAGCTAAAGCTGGGGCCAGGGTGGCCAGGGAAGCCCTCTCTGAGGTGGTGACATTTGAGCTGAGTGAGAGAAGGAGCCTGCTATCAAAGCTCTGCAGGCCGTGCTTCCAAGGGGAGGGAGGAGCCGGGATAAAGGCCCCAGGGGAGGAAGGGTTTGTCCTTGTACAGCCCAAGGAGCAGGCAGGATAGTGCCTGATGCAGTTCGAGAGGCACACAAGGAGCAACCATGTATGAGCTTGTAGACCAAGGAGACGACTTTGCTCTCTGCACCCCAGGAAGTCACTGCAGGGTCTTAGGGGATGATGATCTAATATTTTATAAGGCTTGTTTGGGGTGAATGGACTCCGGGGAGACAAGAGGAGAAGCAGCAACACTGTAAGGAAGCCACTGCAGTCATCAAGGCAAAGATGATGGAGGCTGGACCAGGCTGGGGCAGTGGGGATGGAGGAAAGTGCAGGGACTGGGAACATGTTGTGAATGGGGAATGAGGAGCACTTGTTGATGGGTTGGTTGAAAACGGGTATGAGGCAGAGGGGAGTAAGGACAGACGATGGGGCTGTGGATTGAGACAGGGAAGAGTGGCTGAGGGACTGAGGGATGGGGAAGCCACTGCTCTGTATTGAGCACCTGCACTGTGGGGGGGGCGGTTCAGATACCAAAGAGGCAGCCCCGCCCTCAAGGAGCTCACACTTCCTGTGTGGGTGTTTCAACTCTTCACCTCCTTTGACCTAAGTAACAAGTGAGGTTTCACAGCTCCAGTTGGTATGCAATACCCTGCTCCCTAACTGCAGCTCCACCTTCTCCCACCTGTCCAAGGAAGCAAATCAAAAGCACATGTGTGAGATAGATTTCATTCCAGGCACTTGAATGCTTTCTAATTATCCCAGGTCAATCATTCACACACTTCTGGGCTTTAACAAGATGCTTGGGTCGCCTACCGACCAGCGTCCCAGGGAAGAGCTGGCTGGTCAGGTGTGGGACACGGGCCCATAAACGACCCTGTGTCCAGCCTGATAAGGGACAAGGATGAAGGAAGCCCAGGGAACCCCGGGATCCCAAAGGAGCCCCTGACCCTCCACTTGCCCTTCTTGCCCACAAGCTCTGCAAGAGGGCTTTGAAGGAGGGAAGTACAAAGGCAGGTTGAAAATAAAGAGAACCCCTTGGGGGTGGAAGAGGCTGACGTTTAATAAGCATCATGAGCATCGGTGAGAATGAATGTGTGAGCAAGTGAGGGAATAACCAGGACCTGCGGTTTGCAGGTATTTTAACACCTGGATCTCAAGGTAAGTTAGAAAGATTAAAAGGAGAGGAATAGCCCAGGAGGGAACCTGGAGAATGTGTGGAGGAAAAGAAGGTCATCATTGCTTTGCACCCTTGTCAGACCCAGGAACCTTTGGCCTTTGTCCCTGTCCACCCAATTCTGTACCTGTTCCGAGGCCAGTGGGCTCCTTCTGTCTCAGAGCCAGAGGTCAAGGTGTGTACATGTGTGTGCCTTCCCAGTGGGGGGACCCCGTTTCACCCACCACCCACTCTCTTTGCCAGGGACTTGCTGGAAGACTCTGGACAAGGATGTCGCTCTCCAAGGCTCAATGTCCACACCCTTAAAAGGTGGGGATTTGCCTACCCAAATTCCTCCAGAAATACTTACTATTCCCCAAGATGTACACACAAAGATATTTCTTGTTCACAAACAGAAAAGCAGTGGAAGCCATATAAACATTCACTTTATAGTCCTCCCAGACAACAGAAAACCAGACAGCTGTTAAAAAGAATGCTATGGAAGTACAGCCTCCATAGAAGGGGAAAAAAGCAAGCTGCAGAATAATAAAATAGGACCCTGTTTTTATAAAATGAAAATTATGTGCATAGTTATGTGCATAAACACTAGTGTATACATAGCTATGGCATTTTGAAAGTCAGGAAGATAGGCTAGATGCCCAAATGTTGTGAGTGGTTAACTTTGGGAGTGAAACTGGTGGCTATGGCAGACTCCCTTTTTTACAAGTCATTATTGTTTGAAGTTGTAATGACTAGCAAGTATGACTTTTTTTAATAACAGCTTTATTGAGATCAAGTTCCTATACCATAAAATTCATTCTTTTGAAGTGTACACTTCAGTGGTCCTCAGTATATTCACAGAATTGTGCAATCCGCACTATTATCTAATTTTAGAACATTTTCATCGTCCCAAAAGAAACCCCAAATCCATGAGCAGTCACTCCCCCCCACACACCACACACCCCACAACCATTAATCTACCTTTTTCTCTGTGGATTTGCCTATTCTTGACATTTCACATAAATGGAATCACACAATATGGGGCCTTTTGTGACCAGTTTCTTTCCCTTAGGATAATTAGCAAGTCTAACTTTTACAATTAAAAAAATAAAATGAGAGGTGGGTCTTGTGAACTGGGCCATCCTCTGGCTTGGACAGTCTTCTCATTCCAAGATTGCATTTTCTAAGCATGTCTGGCAGTTGAATTCTAGGTTTCTAGGTCTAGGATTCTCCATTTCCACGACCCTCTTCTGCAAAGGCCACCGTTGTGTATTCTGTGCCGAGGCCCATGGCTCTGAACTGCTGCATGGGGGTACAGCCGAACAGAGCTATGGATAATGGGGGCTTGTGGGGCCTCCAGGGACAGTGGGAGGTGCTGGGGAGGCACTGGTGGCAGGGGTGGCAGCTGCTTCACCTCTCTCCATCCTTGCCGGGCCAGGACATGCCCTGAGCCTACCAGGTGCCATCCCTGGGCCCCGGCCCACCCACCTGGATGACACATGGGGCCCCTGGAACTGTCCCCACCTTGGAAATACACACCTTCTAGAAAGTACATATGGCTGGGACTGGATGAGTGGGCTTGCATCCTTACCCCACAACTCTCAACAATCCTCTGGCTAAACCCCTCCAGAACGCAGAGGATTGAATGCTCTCTGTAATTGAGAGGGTGCCCTCTGAGCCTGGAAATAGTATTTGCTGTCTGGGTCTGTCCTATGGAAATATCCAACCTGGCAGGACCCTTAGGGATTATCTAGCAAAGTGCTCTCAGTATACTGAGAGGGGAAACTGGAGCCCGAGGAGGGAGGTGTTGGTCCAGGGTCACCAAGACAGGCAGAGGAGACCAAACCCCCTTCACCTGAAACCACCCCGTCCCCGTCTCTGTGCGCTGGCTGCTGCAGCCTGTCAGGATGTCCCTGCTCCCTGTTGACTGCCTCTAAAATGTCCATTGCTACTGTGAAATCCTACACAGGCCTCAAGGCCCAGTTCAGACATCACCTCCTCTCTGAAGCCTTCCCTGATTCCCCTAGCCAGAAGCCACAGCTCCAGGACTTCTCACAGAATCCCTCTGTTAGAATCCAGCAGGTCCAAGAGGACAAATCCTCGAAGATTTCTGAGAGAAATTAGAAAGGCATGCCTATCCTGGAGAGACTAGCAGTTCAGTGTGGAAGACAAATACTTAACAGTCACAATACACATACACAGTCACAGGAAGATGAAATAAGGGATGCGATGCACAGAGGGGCAACGTGCTGCAGGTGTACCAGAAAGGAGCCTCTCATCATCTGCTCAGGAACTGAGGGTACACCCCTGAAGGCCGCATGGAGGAGGTGG
>PVKY010010742.1:0-12423 GCA_004027775.1 Bradypus variegatus
AGGTCCTTTCTCTATCTATACTTTTCCTACAGTGAGCTCTTCCAGGTTCATGGCTTTAAATACTATCTATAGCCTGATAACTCCCAAATTTACTCCAACCCAGACTGTTTCCCTGAATGGTAAATCTGTTCACTGCCTAATTTACAACCACACTTGGTTTTCTATTAGATATCTCAAATCCAACAGTATTGATATTCCCACCCCACCCCACTTCAAACTCCCCCAGTCTTTCCCAATTCAATATTAGGCAACTCCATTCTTCCAGTTGTTCTGGCCAAATACTGTTTGAGCATCTTCTCTCAAATCTAACATCTGCTCTATCAGTAAGTCATGCTGCCTCGTTGTTCAAAAATGTCCAGAACCTGACTCCTTCTCACCCCTACTACTGTCACCACCCTGATACAAGCCACCATCATCTCTTGACTGGATTACTGCAAGTCTCCTAAGTGATCTCCCTGCTTACATCCTGCCCCTCTCCCATCAGTCTGTTTTCAGTGTGGTAGCCAGCATGAACTTGTTAAGCCATAAGTCAAATTATGTCACTAATTTGATTAAAATGCTCAGCGACTTCCAATCTCACTCAGATGGGAAAGCCAAAATCCTTTCAATAGCCTATAAGGTCCTCCACAATCTGCCCCAAAGCCATTATCTCATCAGATCTCATTTCTTACTACTCTCCCCAAGTTCACTCTGTTCTAGCCATACTAACTGCTTTACTGTTCCTCAATCACACACGGCATTCCACTTCAGGGCTTTTGAACTTGATATTCCCTCTGCCTGAAATGTCCTTCCCTCAAATACCCACCCAGCAAACACCCTCACCTCCAAGACTCTACTCAGATATCACCACTTCAGTAAGGTCTTCTTAGCCACCTTTCCAAAATACCCATCTAAACTCTTCTCATGAGTCTCTTTCTCACTTCCTTACATATTTTTCTTAGATCTTACATACCTATATTTATCTATCTCTATCCAAAATAATGTCTTCTGTCAATTCTGTATCTCCCCTCGGTAGAATAAAAGTTCAGTGAGTGTGAGGATTTACATCTGTTTGGTTCACTACTGTATCTCTAGTGTTAAGAACAGATCTTGACAAATAACAGGTGCTCAATAAATATTTGCTGAAAGATTAAATAAATCAAGAAATAGAGATGTCCCAGGAGCCACTTAAGAAAGTGTCTTAAAAAGGTGGGAATGACCAACTGTGGCAAATGATAATAAGTCAGAAAATATGAAAACAGAGAACTAACTACTTGATTTGACAATATGCAGGTCATTGGTGACCCTGACAAGAGTTTCGCTGGTGAAATAAGGTAGAGGCAAGAGTAAATAGGAGAGAACTGGAGATAGTGAGTATAAACAACTCTTGCAAACATTCTCTCATTCCACTAGACATATGCTTCCAGTTCTTTGATGAGTGAAAAAATCTTGAAATAACTTAATAGTTTCTAAAAAAGTTTTCATTATTCCATGTTTTCCTTAATTTATATCCAGAACATTATATTTTATTGTCTGCATATTTATGCATGGGACATTATAATATAATGAAAGAAAATACCTATTAAAACACAAATCTAAAAATTTGCCATTTCTCTAAATAAACAATATGTATTTAATATACCTCTATGACAATGTGAAATATGATTCTAGATAGTTCCTACCTTTCCCTGAAAACATTTCTGATATTCTCCCTTAAACCAAGCAGTAATTGCAAAATAAGTAACCACAAATGTTTTGTATATTCAGACACATCAACAAAATCTTACTGAATAGAATCATTACACAGTCTATGAAGATTAGGTTCCCCTAATTCTAATTATTTCAATACAAGGTTTATCAAATCTGTATGTATTCTAATATTTTTCTAAAGTAATCCTTCTAGATATTACACATTGTTTAAGAAAATTCTGGTGTCAGGTTTGAGGGAGGATTTATGTCCATTTTTCAAAGTGCTTATATTAAGAATTCTAGACATGCATGTTTTGGGATAGAGGATGGCATGGAGTTTTTCAAACAGAGTCATCTGAGGCACATTTTCAAAATAAAAGCCTCCAACCCTAAAGGATTCTAACTTGGTGCATCTAGGAAAAAAGCACAGAAATTGGTTAAATAAATAAATAAATAAAAACTCTTCAAGTTGTTCTGATGATGAGTAAGGCTTGGGAAATATTGCCAAACCTTAAAAAGTTGCTATCCTTAATCTATTTAAACAAAAACTTACTCCACCATGTAAACATTATATTCTGAATTGCTTTTCCAACTACAGCTTTGGCTTTTGTTGAATAACCCTATAACTGAAGTTTCTGCACCATAAATACTGAGCTGTCAAAAAGCACTTTTACTAGGTTACAGTGAGGCATGATCAGTTTATTCTTGACACCACCACCTACCACAACTGAAGAGCTACTACACTTTCTGCTTTGTTTAAAGAAAAAGAAAAGCCATACCTAGAAATAACAAGTTAATTATGACCCTTCTAACCTGCAACCACATAGCATACTTTTCAAAGTATTTCAGATGCATTATGTCATTTGGGCACATCACCATTTTGTGAGATATTTTTGCCACATTTTTTTTAAAGTACATCAAATTCTGTGCCTACAAAATACATAAACAATGGGCCCAGGCAAATTACATATATATGGAGGCTCCCTTGCTTAAGAAAATCACAGTGAAGTAGCAAAACACCTGTGATCTTCACTGATAATAAATGATTTGAAAACTGTCAGTGACATCCACTACTTCAAGAACAAACTTGTGAAAAATGTGCCGATAAGTACCAACTAGAAAAACAAATATTAAATGCCATAGCATCCTTTGGGAAGACAATTGGCAAAAATTCAAAATACAGACCAAGCTAAAGATGTGCATCTTACACTAAAATTGGAGTCAGTGTATATTATAATTGTCTTAAAAGTTGTAACAAACATTTAACAACTAGAAAATTTTATCAATATAACTTGAGACAGAAAAAACTAGTTAAGAAAAAGTGACTCCAAAAGTCCTGTATTATTCCTGGCATGGAGACTAATTTCTACATAAATAACTACTGATATATATAACTAAAGGACAAATGACTACAGAAGTATTTACAGATAAAAAGAAGTACAACTGTAAGCAACACAGAGAAAATGATGAGACAAGTCATGTGGCACGAGCAATACTAGATGATAGTAAGATGATAGGAGAACCAGCAAGCAAATGACAAATTGGTTGTGATTTCAGCCTTTACAAACAATATAGCACTTACATTCTCAAAACCTAAGGACAATGGCCTGCTTATTCCGAAACAGTCTTAGCCTCCGGCTAAGTCATATTTGCCCAATAAGTTTTACCTAAGCTTCAAGCATTTATGGAAACATAACTGATGATAAAAACAGCATTGACTTTTTATTACGAAGCCTAAAGCAATGCTGTTTTCTACCATGCATTGTATTTATGAACACTACATTTTCTGCTGTAACACATTTGAAAAATCACTGGAGTATTTTGTATACTTTGGTCAAACTTTAAGTTGAGAAAACAAACACAACTGAGAGTTTTGGATATTTGCCTGATTTAGCTGACAAACAAGAATGGTCTGTCATTATTATTTAAAATAAAATTTCCGGAGCCCTTTGACTGATTTCTAGGTTAGTATTGTATAAAACTTATGCAACCAATTTCAAGCTGCTATATAATTCATATTACAGTACTACATTGCAACTTTTCAGGAAAATGTATTATTAATATAAATTATTTTTAAGATGTATCATGTGCATAAAATTTTAACCATATATTCAATTATGACAAAATTAGAATGTATTTGTGATTTCAAAATATTTTGAGATATATATATATATGAGTTCTACTGAAGCACAATTATAAAAATTCAAGCAATGTGACATATTGTGTCTAATTACTACTGAAGAATAAACAAAACCTAATTTACGCCATCAAACAAATCATACCTAGCTTCAGAAGGTTTTAATACCATACTGCCCTCATAACCGCCAAGGAGTAAAAATAATAGAATTGCATCATGAGAAGACCTCAAAATCCTTCACACCTATCCCTCTAAGGAATTCAACCTAATAGACTGAACATCTGGGGGGGGGTCTTGAACCAAGGGCTGCACGGAAGAGGAAAGAAGTTGGAAGGGGATCGAGGAAAAAGACAAGGAACTGGGCGAATATATCAACATCATATATAGTTACTATGTTATTTTTGAGTCAAAAATTTGGGCTATTATAAGTCTGCAACCATGATCACTAGTATTAAAAAAATCACTAACTTGAGAAAAATGTGAAACAACTTGTTAGTTTCCTTTGCAAAGTAATGCACTAACTACAATCTGGAAAAGCTCCATTTCAACGTCTAATAAAACAAATGAGCAAAAACACCACTTTATTCCTTATTCCACAATCTCAATTTTTGCTTTGCTTATCTTGATTCCATCTTGCCCTACTTTTTTTTGTTGTTGTTCTAGGCCTCCTTTTCCCTCTTACACATCATAGGTGTACAGAGATGCAAAATCAAAGAACTTTGTTATTTATGGAATTTTACTTCTATATCCTCTTACCTACAAGACAGCAAACCAAGATACTGGATTTGAAATGCCCAATTTAAATCCTATAGAACAACAAACAAACGAATAAAACAGAGTAACCAAACCCAATAACAGAATCTCTGTTCAAAACGCAGAAGCAGCACACAAATGCATTCTCAAAATATTTTTTCATATATTCTCCTTCTGTAAAGGACAAAAATGCTATGCTTGAGGCAAAACTCAGTAGCCTAGAATAATTTCTCCAGCTGTTAACTGTATTTGCCACAAAAGTTCTTCTAAGACACTACTGAAAATTACATTTCAAATGTACTCTATAATGAAATGTAAACAAACACTAAATCACCTTTAAGATACTGCCCAAGAAAGAATAAAGACTAAAAAACAAAACCTTATTTAAATAAAAAACAAAAGTAAACATATGGAGGATTACTTTAATAAAGATGGGACAAAAGAATTGGAAATCATTGGAATTATTTTTAGCAACATTTTACCGACCTCCAAACTGCCTGTTGAATGTACAAATTTCAACGTCCAAGGAATCGCCTGAGGACTGATAGGGTTTCTTTTCTGTCAGCTGATAATAGGAGGCAGTGAAACCTGAACTAATAATTATGGCTAAGAGGTGAGTGCCCTCCAGGATGTCACCCTGGGAATGGCTTTCCAGTGTTTTTACCAGTTCTCAGTTAAGTAAAGGGTTCCTCTGCCCTGGCGCTTGAAGAATTCGTTTAATCAGAAATCTTTCATGGGGTTTAAAGGGAATGAAGTGCTACCAAAATAAGCTTTTTTGCAGTTTTCATAATGATGCATCAAGAGGGGTGCAATAGTATAAACCGAACGCTCTGTGGATCCGTGGACCCTATCTTACTGCACAGACCCGAGAGAAGAGTCTCTAGAATATGAAGATAGATCGGGGAAAGGCGTTTGCATAGTGTCAGCGTGGATTCGGGACAAGACAGTTGAGGATTTCTCTCTCAGGTGATGCCCCGTGCAGGAGCAGGTCACGACACCCAGAAGGGCAGGCACATGCAAACTCCTGGAGCTGTTTGCAAGGGCGAAGGCGGCAGCCCCAGCCCCCGGGTACCTGATGATGTCGTCGCTGTGGCCCCGGTAGAACTTCTGCCGGTGCTCCCGCGGGCTGTACACCACGCCGACCCCCGCCACGAAGTACACGATCTCCTTGGCCGCCGTGTAGTAGAGGTTGTTGCGACACTGGTGACCCCGGTAGCCGTACACCCACTCGAGCCGCAGGTGGCAGCTCGGGGCGCTCCGGGCCGCCATGTCCGGGCGCCCACCCCGCCGCTCCGGCTCGGGCCCGCGGTGGCGGCGGCCCGGCGACGAAAGCCCTCCCGCTCGCGGCCGGGACTTCCCGCCTGCGGCGTCCTCTAAGCCGCGCCCGGCAGGTGCATCTCGCTTCTTCTGGCCGCCGCCGCCGCCGCCTCAGCCCACGGAAGGGAGGATGACCCTCGCCTCGCGGAACATGCTGAGGGCCGCGGGCGCCGCCGGCCGTCAAGCGGGATGTCCCGGGCCCTTCGCCCTCCTCGGCTCGCTTGGCTCGCCTCCTCAGCCCGCAGCGCCGAAGCCGTGAGCGGAGACAAGCGAGGGTCCGCCTCCTGCCTCTCAGCCACAACCCGCGCACTCACTCAGCTCCCCGCCTGGGTCACCTGCGGCGCTCGCGCCCCGCCGCGGCCGAATCGCCGGAGCCCGCCGTGTCCGCACCGCGCGCCCCCGAGACGAGCGGAGCGGCAGGCGCGCGGCCTCACGCTGCCCCGCCCCCTCGCGGCCGTGATCTTCGCCGCGCCCGCGCGCACACAGCGCTACTCCCCGGGCTCGCCGCCGCTCTGCGCCGCTGGTCCAGAGCCGCCCGGGTCGGCGAAAACGCCTGGAGTTCCCGCGGCCAGTGCGGGGCTGTTGCTCGGTTTCGCTGCTCGGTCTCCTGGCTCACCCCGAACGCCTAACCCCCTACTCCCGGCCCGGACGAGAACCCGGAGCCGCCGGGTCGGGTCCCCGCATGCGCGCGAGCCTCTGAACCTCACGAAGCCGCCCGGGACTCCAGCTGACCCTCGGCGACCCGGAATCCACGCTGCTGGAGCCCTCGCCGGGGAAGCGCCTGCGGGCCCCCCACGAGCCCTACACCGGCTAGGGCTGCGTTGGGCCTAGGGAGAATCAACACTAGGATGCCAACCTCCCCCCCCCCCATACACCGTTCTGTTTCCATTTTTTTCTTGCTGCTTCATAGTGCTCTTTGGACTAGACACTGGATGGAGATAAAACCTGATTTGCTAGGAGTACCTTTTCTCTTTTGTGTAGGTGACCTCAAAGTGAAAGTAGAATTTAGATCGTAATAAGACATACCAGATCCGATTTCCAAATAAATAGAAACGGTACCTGACTTAAAAAAAAAACAAAACAAAACGGTCTTGTTTGGACATTACCAATAAACTCTTAATTAAATACTTGTTGCAGGGCTTGTCTTACATTTTACATTTTAGTAATCAGCTAAGACAGTTTGAGTATCGTGTTTCTATAGATTATGCCTGTACCGAAAGTATTGGGAATAATGAATTCCTGAGTATGTCAATTCCCCTTTCACACACACACACCCTTAACGCATTTTCCCAAGTGCCCCGTTTCTCCCAGGATTATGGCCAAGATTTAGCAATACCTGTAAAAATAATTTGAAATCCATAATTTGAAAGGTTTTAAATGCATGGTGATAGCCACAAGGTTTAAACAAGACATTATAATACACCTACATGAATCTTCATAGTCTGAAAATCAGTATTTTGGTTTCTCCGGGAAATATCAAACCTTGGAAATCTGACAAAAGCCTAAATAAACTAACATCCTTTGCGAAAATGTGACTGTTAAAATGCTCAAAGATGATGGCTTTGTGTGGGGCAGATACTTCAGAATGGATGTCCACTTCCTCAGAGGTGTAAATTGTCAACTTGAGACAAGAGGGTAACTTTTCTGCTTTGATTGTGACTTCTAGGCTACATGCATGGAAGAAGGACCATCTCAGAGAAAGGAACTTGCCTAAATGTCATAAAAAGTAAACTCTGAAGGAGTTGGCAGAGTAAGTAAACTCCATGATGAGCCTGATAGTAGAAATCAAATCCACCTTAGCTCCCAATAATCATCTAACAGGGGAGTTAGAATCACAATGCATGCAAAGCTGACTGTGAGAACTTCATAAAATTTCCAAAGCTCTCAGATATACTTAAGTTGATTTTGTTATTCTCAGAGGATTAGCTATAAAACTTTTTGAAATAAAAGGGACCTGTGTCCTTATTTCCAGAGGTAACAAAAAAATTAGAGAGGGGTGGCCAACAAAAGTGGGGGAAATGTGCCCCACTCCACAGCTAGTGTTTGATTCAGGCTAACACAAGTCTAGGCAGAAAAAGAGGAAAAACACAAGTTGGGTTTCTGGCACCTTCTGCAAAGAAAATAAAGAATTCTCACCTTAGAAATGGATTTTGGTCTGTGTGAGTTTCCCAAACAAAGGCACACAAAATTTTTCTTTGTCACTTTAGTTTTTTAATGAGAATGTGTCTGCTAATTCACTAGTAAGTTGCTTGAAAGCCCTGACGAGAAAAAGAAAACACTGATTATTTAAATGTAAGCAGTAAACTTAAAAAAGATTAGATATTTGGTTGTTAATACTTCCACAGTACATTAATTACTAGTTACAGGTGATTGTTTTGAGACATAGGTTGTAGAAGAATAAGAATACATTTTTATTCAAATTTTTCATTTTCCCATGATACATATTTAAGTGCTCAGATTAATAAGAGTTAAATAATTTATTTTTCCATGATCAAATTTTCCATTACAATTTTTAATGGCCCAAGGGTGGAGTCTGAAGCAAAAACATTCTTAATTAAATGATCCTCAACTGACAACTCAAGACTAACTCAGACAACTGAGAGCATAACTGTGGCTAGAAAATGAACCATATTTGAGTACTGGGGAAAAAAAAGCAAACCTGATCACTTCTTACCCCTTCAACTTTATATAATCCATTGTTATTACTGATGTCATATCAGGAGACTTAATCAAGCCTTTATTGCCAGATGAGATTCCATAGTCTGTATCCTTTGAAAGTAATATAAGTAAGGATGAGGGAAAAAGACAAAAAACAAAACAAACAAACAAACAAACAAACTCTACACATTATTAACAAGTGGACATTTGTTAGGCATTTTGAATATAAGCTACATAACCTTCTGTAATCTTTTCCCCCCTAATTAGTTCCTAGTATTGAGTTTTATACCCAAGATATTTTAAATATTTCTGAAAATTCAAGTAAGTAAAATATTATATGCCAGTACTATACTCTTAGGTCTACAAAAGAAATATAAGTTGAAACATATAAAACATGAAAGCCAAAGTTCATTCTGTTAATTCTAATTAGCTAATTCAGCTACCTTATAAGTAGTAATGAGATTTTAATAAATTTTCCATAAAAATATTTCTGTAACCATGCCTATTTAATATATTGACCTTAAGAGTCTGGCATTACAATAGATGTTCTATACATATTGTCAGGTGTTAAATGTAAGAGAATATTTATGTAGTCACAATAAGATCACTCTCAATTTTATTTTTTTTATTATGGGCATATGTATGTAAACAGAAAATTTCCAATCTAGTTTCATCTTCACACCTGGAAATCCAGCTTTTTCTGATCTCCAAAACAGTATTAGTCAGGACTGCTTTGGCTATACGTGACAGAAACCCTTTCACAATACCTTGAGCAGAAAGGGAACTTAGTCTAATGACTGAAAAGCCCTAGCACTGGAATTAATTTTGTGCTTAGATCTTAAGGTTCAAATGATTCCATCAGAACTAGATCACCAGAATTAACTGAGTTCTACTTGTCCTTGGATTGATGCCATTAACAAACAAGCTTACCTGCCCAATGGCAAAATAGTTGCCAACAGCTCCAGTTCTACATCCTATCCTCTTAGCATTCCCTGTGGAAAGAGATTTTCTCAGCCATTCCCCTGGAAAATCCTAGACTTCAGCCCCCTTAGCTCTCATTGGCTGGCTTGAATTAAGTGTTCACCCTTTTATCCATATAGTAGGGCCAGGTGCGATAAAACTGCAGGAAGGAAGAGTGAGGGAAGAAGGGTGATCCAGCCAAGGAAAATTGAAGTGGCATTACCAGAATAAGAAGGAACAGATACCAGGTGACTACCTAGGGCTGATGTGAATGCTTTAGCATCCCCCCAATCTCCATTTACCAGACCAAGTACACATACATTCTAAATAAAAAGAGGGTGTTTGCTAAGTAAATGCAGATAAGACTCATTCTAACCAGACTACCACTCCAAGACCCTCTTCCAAAAAAGATTTCTAAAGCTAGCACCAGATGCTAGCAAGCAAAAATAACAGATGTTCCCTACCAGTAACCATATTTCCATGATTTAGAGCATATACAGCCTCCTGGAGAACATTGCCCCAGCCCCAGCCTGGCAGGGTATTGCCATCCAGTTGGTGCCGTAATTGAGTCTCTCAAAGTTCACTCCACTATTCTATCAATCCAGCTGCTTCAGAATGATAGGGAACATGGTAAGATCAGTGAATTCATGAATATGTTCCCATCTGTACACTATTGTGAAGTGGGTTCTTTGATCAGAAGCAATGCTGTGTGGACTACTATGAAAGTGTATAAAACATTAGGTAAGTCCACAGATGGTAATTTGGCAGAAGCATTGTGTACAGGGAAGACAAATCTGTAACTGGAGAATTTATCTACTCCAGTAAGAACAAAATCATGCCTCTTCCATGGTAGAAGTGGTCCAATATTATCAATCTTCCACCAGGTAACAGACTGGTCACCTCAGGGAATGGTGCCATATCAAGGACTGAGCATTGGTGTCTGCCATTGGCAGATTGAGCACTCGGCAATGGCCATAGTCAGGTTGATCTTGATGAGTGGAAATCCTTGCCTAACTCCATCACTACCACCATGGCTGCTTTGTTCGTGAGCCCATCAGGTGATGACAGGAGTGGCTGGGGAAAGAGGTCAATGGTATCCACAGAACAAACCATCGTATCCATTTGATTATTAAAATCCTCTGTTGCAGTCTCTCTCTGGTGAGCATTCATATGAGACATGAGAGGAATTAGCAGTGTCTTTCTATCCAACTACCTCAGGTCATTCCTTTACAGTTTCATCTGTTGAAAGGGATGTAATCTCTTCAGAGAGAGGTATGAGGACTGTTTCCTCAGGGGAGGCGATCACAGTTTATCAGGCACAGCAGGGTTAAGCTCTTCAAATGGAGTCAGGATAGCTGATTCCTCAGGGCAGAGTGGAGGTTCCGTGGCTGTTTCCTCAGGGCAGACCATTACAGGCTTATCTGGCAAAGAAGACTCAGCAAACTCTAGATTTTTAATGTCCCCACTGTCATCATCAGTCCATATGTCCCCATTTCAATATTCAGGTCACATTGCTTCCCAATCAATGCCTTCACTTTAACAGCAGATACCCTACAAGGTTGGGAATTCAATTCATTTTGTAATTCATCCACTCTGACAGTGAGACTCTGGGTCTGGTTTTCAGAAATCTCAACTCTGTGACTACAAGAAATAAGAGTTTCTTTTAGGGCATACAAGGAAAATTTCATGTCCATGCAGCACTTGAGCTCATCCCTTTCTTTAACAACTGTATCCAGCATATTTAGGAATAACTAGCCAACTTAATTATACTTCTTTAACTCCACGTAAGTCTGTTAAGGTATCAAATACACTGTCACCCTGAGCCTTGCCTCTTTTAAGCATTTGAGCAACAATATCCAATGGTGATATTTCATGTATCTCTAGCACCAATTCTTGCCATGGACTATCAGTGCCACCTTGACAATTGGAAATAGAGTCATTAGTGGCTTTTATCTAGTAAGATGAGAGAAACAATTCCAAAAACCCTAGAACCAATTCAGAAATCACATCCTTAAGGTTTCGTTTCT
Source organism: Bradypus variegatus (assembly GCA_004027775.1). Taxonomy (NCBI): domain Eukaryota; kingdom Metazoa; phylum Chordata; class Mammalia; order Pilosa; family Bradypodidae; genus Bradypus; species Bradypus variegatus. The sequence continues at coordinate 11,521 of PVKY010010742.1, forward strand.
CAAGAACAATTCTCATTACCAAAATCTGTATTAGTCAGGGTTCTCCAGAGAAACAGAACCAATAGGATATATATGTAAATATTATGAGATTTATTATAGGAATCAGCTCACATGACTGTGGGGATTGGCAATTCTAACTGCTGAAGGGCAGGCCATAGTTCAGGAACTCCAATAAAGGTTTCAATAAATTTCCCAGGAGAAGGTGATTGGCTGAAATTCTTTTTTCTGATTGCTGACATCATCAGTTCTCCATTTAAGAACTTCAACTGATTGGATTAGACTTTTGTTGCTAAAGGTCATCAATCACCTTTGCTGATTTTTTATGTAATCAGCCATAGATGCAAGCAACTGACTAATGATTTAAATCCATGAAATCCCCTCACAATAACAATCAGGCCAAAGTTTGCTTGTCCAAACAACTGGATACCATAGCCTAGCCAAGCTGGCACTTGAAATTAACCAACACGATTGCTGAGTTCAAGTTCTAATTATCTTTTCTCTAGATTATGCCACTGGAGTTATCTGTAAAAATCATGTATCTGATCATTTCATTCTCCTATTTAAAAAAACTTTTCTAGAAGCAATTTAGCAATAGGCAACTTAAGCCTTGAAATGTTGTTATCCATTGACTCACTAATTTCTCATGTGGTCATCTGTGATAATATAATTTTTAAAATGCAGATCAAGATTCATGAACCAAAATATTTATCATGGCATAATCTAGAACTATAGAAATATGGAAAGCTAAATGTCTAATCACAGGCAAAACTTTAAGTTAATTGATTCAGTCACTACAATGGAATATTGTGAAAGCATTAAAAAATAGGTTTTCAAAGAAATTTTGGCAACATTGGAAACTTCTCATATTCAAATGTAAAATTTTAAAAAATCAAGATACAAAAA
>PVKY010010743.1:0-12439 GCA_004027775.1 Bradypus variegatus
AGAAGGTGATAGCATTGCAACATTCTAAATGTGATTAATCCCACTAATGGAATGCTAGGGAGGGGTTGGAATGGGAAGATTTAGGTTGTATATATGTTCCACAATTGAAAAAAAAAAAGACAGTCTAAATAGATTTGACAATTAAATGCCAAGGATGATCCTGGATGGGATCTGAGGATGGAGGAGAGGAGGCTCAAAGGGACACAGATAGGACATAAGATATCAAAAAGGAAATATAGAATGTAAGCTTTGTATAAATGTTGAATTTCTTGAACTTCTTAGCTGTGCTTAATGGGAATGCATAAAAGAATGTTCTTGTTCATGGGAAATGTATATGTGAATTATATTGTTTGTACAAGGATGCGTGCAGCTAGCTCTCATATATTCAGAAGACAGAGCAATAGATGATGGATGATAGGGAGGGAGGGAAAGAAAGAAATGGAGGTGTGACAGGATATTAAACTTGTTGAATCGTGGTATCGGGGGAGGGGGGTCAGGGTATCTGGAGTTCTGTGTATGGGGTTTGTATTGTTTTTGCAACTGTTCCTGTAAGTTTGAATTTATTTCAAAATAAAATTAAAAAAAAAAAAACCCACTAACTGTAGTTCATATCTACTGATAATAGGAAGTTCTCTTTTCCTTTATTTTCTTAAAAACAGGTCAATGAATAAATGTAGAAAGAAGATAAGATACCTGTGTTGTGCCAAAGTATCCCCTCACAGACCATTTGGTAATTAACAGAAAAATATACCTATATGATACAAATCACTTGCAGTCACCACCTTAACCAAATGATTAAATTTAGAATCATCAGGAGAACAACTGACCAGTATGTGTTTCCTGAACACAGACTGAGTATTAGATGATATTGAGAATAATAATAGTATTGCCATTATGCTTAGTTCTTCTGATATCCAAAATAATTCACCTCAAAAAGAGATGGAGGAGGAGGTGGCAAACTTGTAATTTTGGCAGATCTCTCCTTTTCCATAAGCAGTGCTTTCTTTCGAGCTTTTATATGCCTTAAGAAAAAACAAAGAGATGTCATAAATTGATTTCTAAGGTAATATTACAATACAACCTTGTTGGGTAAAAATATAAATAAACTAAAGATCTTAGGAAATCCTCATCCTGATCCCACAATCTGAATATGCTATTTAATAAAAAAGTCCATATATACTGGACACGCAAGAAAATGTTTACCAATCAAAAGACATATATCCAAAGACATAAAGCTCTACAATGAAGTCCAATCCAATGTTGACTGTTATTTAGAACAGTTAATGAGTAAAACAACTATAAATGTTGATAAAGGTGGGCCACTGTATAAAATGACCACTTTTGACCTGTGACAGGCTCCTAAATTTTTACAACATGCAAAAATACTAACAACTTCCAAAAAGTCCACAACCTCTTATTGTTCTTAATTGCACTGATTATTTTTTCTTTTATACATCAAAAGCAGATAGGCTTTGGTTGACATAAATGCTACTGGACCATAGCATTATGAATAAGCCACACATGTCTCTAGAAAAATACTAATTTATTGGTAAACCCAAAATGTTCAAACTATAAACAGAAGAGAAAGCTCATCGATTATTTTCTACTTTTGGCCATGTCAGTTTCAACTGAGAGTATGGTAAAAATTATGCGTACTTTACCGAGTTTTTTGTTTCATTAACATTTCTTTTTGATTTTTCTGTTCCTTCAGGGCCTCTTTATGCCTCGCTTCTGCTCTTTTTTTCCTTTCTGCAGCCCGCCATGCTAGAGCATTCAAATCGGGTTCCTAAAAAGTGTATTACTTAAAATATCATGTCAAACAAGATTAATGACATGTATCTTATCTGATATCAAAACAGAAGTGACTTTTCAATCTTGTCATCCTCTTCCCACATACCTTAGCAGTTTTCCCCAAAGTGTGGTAATAGTATTACCTATTATACTTCATATGAGTTTAGGTGGGACAAATACAAACATTTGAACTTAAAATTAATATCATTTAACTTACATTAAATAGAGTGCCAAACTACTTCAGACAAGGTTAAAATTAATTTAAAAATAAAAAAATAAGAATCTATTTAAGTTAAAATGCCTAACATATAATAATAAGGTATTTCTCTAGTCAGGGCAAAAATTGTGAAGGTGGTATTCAAATAACTGAGGTTTGTGAAACATGTCATCGAAGCACAAAGCTAATGGTGGAACACAAACAGCTATAAGAATCAGATGTCAGAACTTAGAGCTGTTACTAAAACACAGACTAAAATTAAGGGCCCAAGGATCAAATCCGATTGCTATAGTCTTTAAAAACACTTCTTTCTTCACTAGATAACTAGTGATACCTGGCAGTTATCAAAGATATGCGTCTTTGGAATCAGCAATCTAGTAATTTCCAATCAAATCACAATAAACAAATCAACATAAGTTCAGGGAACAGTCTTAAATACTGAATAATTCCTACTTAGCCTTTTTGAAAGTCATCAAAGAATTTTTACTGTGTATGAATGAAATCCAAGTGCATGTACATAAACCACAGATGTAGAAATAAGAGGAATGGTACCAGAATAGGAAATCTGAATTTATCCTACTGAATCCATTGAACATGTTTTAAACAAAACAATAATCTCTGGTTCAAGTTATTATATTTATCCACATAGATAAAGACGGGAAGAGAATAATATTAATGTAAACTTTACAGGAAAATAGATTTTAGTTGACATAACTCTTACTAGGAAATGTACTTAGAAGCATTCTTCTCAAATTGTATTAAATTTATTAAAAAAATTCAGGCTGCCCAAACAAATTCTATATTATGAAAAAATTTTTATCATATAAGCACTTAATAACTATATATTTTACTTTTAACCAATAAAGCACTCACATTTTCTTTGGCCTGTCGATGTCCCTCTCCCACATTTCTTAAACTTGCCAAATACAATTTTTCCAAGTTGTTAATTTTCTGAGTTTGTGATTCTTCCCATTCTGCCCTTAGCTCCTCTGCCAAACGAGTGAATTGCTGGTTTCTCCTCTGTTTTATGTCTTCTCTTATCTGTAAAGCTATATCCCTCTCTTGCTCTCGAACCTAAAGAATGAGTATTTAACAGATTTTATGAAAGGAGGCCTACTTGAACTTTTTTAAAAAGCTATTTTGAAACAGGATCTCAAATGAATTCTCTTTAGGCTTATCAGTTCTATTGAATATTCTTGTATTCAAGGCCTGTCTAAAGCAGAAAATCAAAGCAACAAAGAAAAAAAAGTCTCAAATGTACTTCTAAAGTCCCCTAACTGATTAGCTGTTATATATATATATATTTTTTTCCCCAAAGATATAATGGGACTGCTGTTATCAATCTAATAACCTATAAGAGGCTAAAGTGGTAAGCATGATTTAACAAAAAGTATAGCCCAGATGAGTATAGGCAAATTCAGATGAAAATTCCACCTATGTGGTACACCATCCCCAATTTTAGACAGAATAGCACCTATAACCTACTTCACAATTATTTTATTCAAAAGACTTCTAGAAAAGGATGATCTATAATTTCACCAATAAATTTGCCTCAAAAGCCAATCATCTTTCCCATAAGTCTTCTTCAAAGTCATTCTAATTTTCCTGTTCTAATCTTCATTGATTACAGATAACTATAAAAATGATATTTAAATAACTATTTCCCAATAATTACTGGGTCAAATAATTCCCATCCTCAAACTCTACTTCAATCTATTTACTATCTCAGTCCAGTTTTCAAATGTTCCAATACTAGTTAATATACAAGAACCAGGGCTCTTACACAACCAGAAAAGGGTTTTAAACACAAAATTTTATTTAGAACACTCTAATGTAATAAATACAAACAATGTGGGTAAGACAAAAACTTTGAAACTTTATTCCAAACAAATCATACCTGTAGCAATCTTAGCTTTCGTCTTCTTTCATAATCTTCCTTCAAGAGAAAAGCTTCTTCATTTGGACTCAACCTCAGCTTGGCGGCATACACTACCTTTCTTTTCATTTCTGTATACTTTAAATATAAATATTCTAAATTTTTAAAAAAGAGAAATGTTTATAAAGATATATACCACTAAAACAGGACTGCAAAGGCTAGAATAATTTTTTAAAAAATTAATGCTTTTGACATGTAAAGGGCTGTCTATATTTAAATAAAATGATTTGGATAGCCAAATTCCAACTTATTTACAAATAGCATTATTAATTCAGCACTTATATCAGTTGTTCTCAGATGGGTCAAAGGTGGGGAGTGGAGAATGGGTCAGAGTTACTCAGAAAAGTTTTCCCTGGTCTATAGCAAATTATTCTTTACCTAGAGAACCTGGGACCTGATTTATTTACTGGCATTTCCAGAGTATACTTAGCTTAATACAAAAAAAGCACAACTTTAGCATAGAATAGATGTTCTCACAACTACAATTAATACTTTAGAACTTTGATAACTTGTTCATAACCAGCAAGATTGCTATAAATTCAAGAGCTCCTGGGGTCTGGATTCAACTCCCATTTTGTTTTATATAACTTGTGCACTAAGGGTCATTGTATCTTAAGCAATCATATCAATCCCATGTGCTATACTTTGCATTAAACAATTCTTCAATAATTAGGATGGGAATGTTTAAATGAATATTTAAAAAATTCCTTTTAGAACAATTCTGTCATTTAGACATGTCAAGGTTTAGATTCTCCTATCAATCCTTCTATTTCTACTGTTTACATTCAGATATTCTCCTTCTCCTTCCTAAATTATATCATGTCCCTATCTGGGTAGAAGTGGAAAGAATGCAAGAATCTATGGTTTCAGTAATTTGAAACCTCAGGTTCTTCTCCTCAGGTTCTTCTGCTATCATCTCCTTGCTCTCATTACTACCTCCAAATATTAAGACATTAACAGCAGTATGTGACAATAATTTTATCAGACAAGTCAATATTTCTCAGGTCTCCTCACAATGATCAGGCAGACAAACTAGATTATTGGATACCTCTATCTTGCTGAAGTTAGCTTAAGTTCTATTTCCTCCACGAAGCTGCTCTCTAATAATTTCCTACTCCACCAGCCCCACCCACTCCTGGCCCCCCCATCTATAATAAATACTGCTTCTATACTCATATGGAGACTTAATCTTATGTTGTCTTGGTGTTAGCCTCCTCTAAGTTTTTCATAAATTACTGTTTGCCCTTCCCAGTTTGATTCCTAACAACTGAAGGACAGGGACTATGTTTAAAGAAAGTTTTAGTACTGAAAGCAATTTAAATATATTTTGTGAGTAACATACTATGGATGGATACAAAGAACAGGGGCTAGGAAAGAGTGGGGTACTTAACAGGGACTAATACTTCTCCAATGAATTCTCCATCAGCATGTAAGATCAATGAGAGCAGGAACTGTCTTATTCACAGTTATGCCCACTGCCTAAAAATAGTGCCTTGCACGTAAGTAGGTACTTCAGTAACTGTGTTGACTGAAGAACTCATTTACAAACTAATTCATATTTAGTGTTGACCCATGGCAAGCGCTATATAAGTATATATACAGTTATTATACTATCTTCTTAATATTAGGACTTTGATGTCAAAAAAGGAATAATAGCTTGCATTTAAAATTCTTTTGCAAGGCATCCACTCATTTGATACTCAAAAGGCTTTGGTAATGGTAGGTAAAGTGCCTATTGTTTTCCTCATTACATGTGAAGAAACAAATGCCTCTTGGGTTAAAAGACTTGTCTAAAGAGACAATATCTAGTGGCAGAGCCAAGAAAAGAATCTGGTTTCCTTTTTTCAAATGGCTCCTAACTTTCTGATATGCTAAAACATGAAGTAAGAAAGACTTCAAGCTGGTATTTTTTGTCTGTGGATTAAAGAACAGAATAAAAAAGACAAAATGAGCAAGACTGAATTCAGCCTTCACAATGTGCCTTTATTAATTTGTCTGAAGGTCTTTAAAAATTCATTCAAATTCAAACTATTAAAACAAATTCTTGATGAATCTCATAGACATGTCATTGTGTGAAACAAACCAGACACAAAATAGAACATATTGTAAAATTCCATTTATATGAAGTTCAAAAACAAGCAAGACTAATCCTGGATGACAGAGGTTAAAGAGGGGTTACCTTTCTGGGGGTTACTGACAGGTAGAGGACATAAAGGAGCCTGCTAGGGTACTGGAAATGTTCTATATTTTGATCAGCATAATGGTTATATAGATATATACATATGTAAAAATTCATCAACACTTAGCCTTGTGTATTTTATTCTATCTAGGTTATATTTCAATAAAAAAGAAAAACCCCTAATTTTTCAGATTGCTTTAAGTATCCATCATTTTCATTTGCCAAAGAATTGTAGAGAAATTATACGTTACTTTTAGTTGCTAAATATAATTAAATAACTTTTCCTTTGTGTGTGTGTGTGTGTACATAAATTTCTTAACCTATCATTTGGAAATAATTTCAGACTTAGACCAAGATCCAATCCAAGGACACATACTGCATTTGGTTGTGTTAGGGTCCTCCTCCGGGTAGCAAATGCCAAGACAGGATTAAACCCCCAGGTGATTAGGTAATTAGAGTTTATTAGAGGAAATGTCTGGTGTGAGGGGAAATGGGGGAGCTGATTACGGCTGGAGTATTAGACTTTAATGCAAATCTGATACTGAGTGAAGGAGGGAAGATAGGGTAGATGCCTCACAAACTGCCTTGCAGTCTAAAGGTTCAGCAAGGCCTCTGAGGAGTCCTCGAGCCAAAGGGCATTTTCAAGGAAAAGGCCTGTCCTAGTATCCCTGCCATCTTCAATCACTAGCTGGGGGCAGCCCACGGGAAAAGTAGCCTCCATGCAAACAGATTTCAGAGTGCTGGGGCCCTTGGTCAGTTACATTCCTAGAGGTAAAAATCTCTGAGTTGCTTCCTCATGGCTGCAAGGTGGTCATGTCTCCTTTGTCTCCCCTAATTGGTCTTTCTTTCCAAGGCAGACATTCTTTAATAATCCTACCCAGTTATTTTGTTGAATTTCCCTCAATTTGATTTTGTCTGATGTTGTTTTGTGATTAGATTGAGGTTGTGCATTTTGGGCAGGAATAACACAAAAGTGATGATGTGCCCTTCTCAGTGCATACCAGGAGATAAATGACGTTGATATGCCTTACTACTGGTGATACGAATTTTGATTACTTGGTTAAGGTTAGACTCGACCAGGTTTCTCCTCTGTAAAGTTAACACTTTTCCCTTATAAGTGTCTGATGGAGAGATAAGTTGAGGTTATGCAAACATTCCATTTCTCATTACACTTTTGTCCACTAAGCTTAGTGTCTGAAACAGTTACTGTGGAGTTTATCAAATGGTGACTTTCTATTTTTATTATTCCTTCTACACCCATCAATTAGAATTATACTATAAGGAAGAGCTTTCCCTACTCCCTCCCCCATTTATTTATTCATATCAATATGGATGCATAGATTTTTTAAATTCTATGTATAATTACTACCCAGTAACTGTTATCTTAATGTTGAAAGCTACCCTTCATAAAAATTTATGTAGGCCACCCTTAATCATAGCAACAATCCAGGTGAAGAACTATTTTTACAAGCCAAACCGGTATTATTACAGGCAGCTTAAGTATTATTTAGCAGGTACTAGTTTTTACATTAAAAAAAAACTCAGCAACACACTATAAGCAGTTAAAAAAAGTTGTCACAGGTTATACAGTAAGTACAGTCAGTCTAGAACTCAGATCTTCTCAATCATAAACCTGTGTGTTTTCACCTAAACCACACTTTTAAAAGCAGATTTCCATTACTTTGTAAATCCTTTCTCTAAATAAGCCCATAGTAGAGTGCTCTCTCTACATCAGGAAATTGGCAATGAAAAGGAGACTACCCAGCAGTGAAATGTGCTTGAGTTTTGGAGACAGAAACATGATAGTTCCAATCCTGACTATTTAAATGTCTCACGAGCCTCAGGTACCATATCAAAAAAGGGGATGATTCTACCTACCTAAGATTTTGTCCTGAGGATCAAATGTTACGGCATGTGTAAGGCACAAGGTAATCATTCAATTCAGAACGGAAGATTTGGCTTAAGACCCATCATTGCAGCTTACTAGCTGACTCTTTGGGTCTCAGTTTCCTAACCTTGTATGGTGAGGATAACAATATCTATCCCAACAGGTTGCTCGGATGATTATGTGACTTAATAAATGTGAAACTGCCAAATAATTCTAAGTATTAAAAACCCAAAAGTTAACCATTGTTTAAAAACCTCCGTTTGTGGCAGGATTTAATACCTGAGAAATTAAAGATGACTCAACCAAAAGAGAGCGTGCTCTTTGCAAGGAACGATTCCACGCAACATCCGTGGGGTCATCTGGGGGAAGGGAGAGCAAGACGCACCGAGAAGTGTTTCCAGCAGCAGCGGCGGCGGCCCTCCGGGCAGCCCGGACTAGGAAGCCCACAGAAGCCGAAGGCTGCAGGACAAACCCGCGCGACCCCACCCGGGAAAGCGCGAAAAGCCACAAGTGCAAAGACCTTAGAGCAGCCTGTCGCAAGCCGGCTGTCCTGAGTCCGGACGCGCCTCCTGACTGGGCGCCCTTACAGCCACCAGACGGACTCCAGCCGGAATCGGGAGCTTGGCTACGCCTGAGATCCGCCGGCCATGCTGCGCTCGCGACGCCGCGCCTTCGTGGAATCCCTTTCCTTCTAAGCACACGCCTAATTCCTGAGCCTCAGGGAGTCATGCGCGTCCAAGGCCGCGAGAAGTCGATATGTCACTCACCTGAAAATCAAGAGCCGGAGTCAGAAACCGTACCCTAGACGGCCTGGGTAGCCACCGCCACTCAATTTCAAAACAGCCGCTTCTGCGCCTGCGGGGCAGCCATTGCTGCGCTATCGTCACTTCTGTCGTTCAAACCGCCCACCAATGGCGGGACCAAATCGCGGGAATCCGCCTAGCCTCACCTCCCCCTGGGGCTGCTGGGAGGGCCGCGCCCTGTTAAAGCGCGGCTCCCCACGCACGCGCACATGCACACTGGCTGGTCCTTAGATGGAGGTCGGTCGTTCCTCATAGGTACAGCGACTTTGAAGTTTTACTTCATTTCTCTCAACATTCCTCTCTTACAGATTAAGAGACATAGATACAGAAAGGTGAAATTATTTGCCGAGAATCTTGAGATTTACTTGAGATTTAAGACCCCATCATGAGGATGCCTTGAAATATGCATCCGTTTATGTACTAACTACACAATGTATTGATACTATTATACTGCAGTTAGTTTCTGACAGCTTTCATTTAAGGCCTTCAGCTCTCAACAGTGAACCAAATCATGTTACTCTGTGCTTCCAGAGGTTCGGGACACCTAGAACGGGTCAAGGATCTATCTGCTGCGAACAACCTATGATCAGAGAGGTGAGCACAGGTTCATATTTATCGAGCACTTATTTTGTGCCAGGGACGCTGCGCTAGGTGCAGGGGAGACAAGGGTAAAAGGAATCATGACCACCACCCCCGCCCTCCCCACCCCTGCAAATTTTGCCCTCTAAGGAGTTAAATATACCACAAATCAGGATCAGGAAACGCGGTGGGAGGTTCGTGGGGTGGGGGTGAGCGTGCTCTAGCGGTTGCTGATATGAGTAGATTCTGGCTTGGACTGTGGAGGAGAGGCGAGGGGTTGAATACTAAAGACTGAGGGCAGGGAAACCAGCTAGGATATTATTTGTTGCAGGAACTGAAAGATGACTGCAATGAGAATGGAGAAAAGTGGGTAAGACAGAGAGAAGTGGGTGGTCTTAAGAGGCAAAAAGTAAGGAACTGGTGGTTACTTGGTTATGGGAGGCAAAGAAGAGGGAGAAATGAAGGGTGATGCCCAAGTTCCAGATTGTGGGTGAGGTGCAAGGCAGAGGAGAGTTTGGGAGTAATGACTTAAGCTTTGAATATTTTGAATTTTAGCTCCTATGGGCTATCTAGACAAAAGGATGTATCCCATAAATATTTAGGAGGCAAAAGTAGCAGTGTTTGACAAATAATTGCATGTGAATTCAGTTAAGGGAAAAGGCAGAGTGAAGTTAGTCTCAGGGGCTACTAACTTGAGTCGTTGTGATGATATCTGGGCTAAGAGAGAAATCAGAAGCGGGAGTCATTTAAGTGGGCAAGGTGATGAGTTCATCCCTGTACATGTGGAACTTCATGTGCTTGTGGAATATTAACTGATGTCCACCAAGCTGATGATACACTTATAGACAGTCCTCAGAAAGAACTGGACTAACTTTGGGTTCCAATGCCATATGGGTAATAACCAAAACTCTAGGAGTGGATGAGAATTTGCAGAGTGAGAAGGACAAAACTTGAAGGAGTTGGAGGAAGGGACAGCCAAGTACTTGAAGAAGAAATGGTGTGACCCCACTTTGGTTTTACAGTACAGAAAGTTGATTTACAGAGAGGTTCTGTGACTTGATAAGAGCACTTTTAAGTGAAGGATAGAACCAGCACTGGAATTCATGTCTCTATCCCAAATATTAGGGTTCCTCCTTTCTGCTTCTCCCTTCCCCAATTTCCTGTCATATTTATCTAGATGAGTAATTTATTCATTTTATACATTCTCTCCAATACCCTCAACACAGACTCAGAGATACCTCCCACACCCACCAAAAGATGTGCCCATTGTTTCATATTTTGGGCTGGGTTTAGTGCCTGCCATCTGTTCTGAAAGCACCCTGCACATTACCCATCATGATGCCCACTGTCAGACCCCCGAAAAAAGAGTCTAACGAGTAGAAGGAATGTCTGATCCAGGGGCCCTGCTGCTTATTTCAAAGATACCAGGTGGGCCATAAACTAAGGGTGGAAAGCTGTTTCAGAAATCCCATTCACAGTAGCACCTAGACCCCAGGGGGCAGACAAGGGAAGTCAAATATGCACATAAGATGAGTACCCATAAACAAGTCAAAAGGCCTACTTCCTCCACATAGATAATGCAATACATATCAGAGAAAAGCAGTATGTTAAAACCCTAGTAACCAGTCAGCAAAAACTAATAAACACCCAATTGAGGCCCAGAACATACTCAGCAGGACCCTTCCCACCAATACCCAATGTAGGCTTTTCCTTTAAAAAATGCTGCTCTCAGAAAGAGGGCTGGAGCCATTTTTTCCTTTCTTTCTTTTCTGACGGCTCCCACCTGCTTTCTTCTGCTTTCTTATTCTAATAAACTTTAAACTCTCTAAACCATGACTCGCTGCGTTGTGTGGATTCTTGAATGGCTCTGGACCTAACATTTTGGTGCCGAAGACCTGGGACGGAGGTTTGACTAAGGTTTAAGTTTCCTGGCCCCTCCGGGCAATGGAGCAGCCTCCCAGTCAACTCCATTCCCTGAACTTCACAGCCGTTCAGTTTTCCATGCATTCAGCGGCTTGAGTCCATCAACTTAGACCACCTTGGTGCGATGCTGGCTCACGCTCATCGCTCTCAAACATCTACAACTAATTCGGCCCTAGGTAGGTAAGTGATGTCTTTCTGCCCAGATCCCTCCTCAGGAGTTTTGTTCGATGTCCCGTGGACATCCCGGCTCACCTAAGGGTGGCGCCTAAGTCCACTTTAACGTGGCACCCGGCTTCGTAAGCCTAGGAAACCTGAGCGCTCAGTCAAAACTCTCCGACACTCCATGAGTGTCTTTCCCCATTGCAGCAGTCAAAGTAACCCGGGGGACGACTTGGGCGAAAGACTGCACGCATTTCCTGACCCCCAATGACAAACCAGGGATGCCTGCTTTGTTGTTGCGACCGGGTCGTATGGGTCTGGGCCATTAGTCTCACTTGAGCTTCATTTTGGGTGATCTCTGTAAGCCTCTGATGATCATAGCCCCAATTCGTGTCTGCCTCGTCCAGGGAAATCATAAGCCTCGAGAGAAGCAGGAAACCGTAAATATCTGTCACGGGCCATCTCCGTAAGCCTCTGACAAGCAAAAGTTCCCTATAAAAAAACAAGCCTGTCAAATTTCCTAAATAATAATGGGTAATATACGGTCACTTTTCAATAGCTCAAACTAAATTTCCTCCTAAATCTACCCCCTCAGATTTTTAAACTTCAATAAAAAGGGGAATTAGAACCAATACAATTTGGCTGCAGTATTCCTTAGAACAACAAAAACATTAGCCAAAAAATGGCACTTTCAATTGGCAAATTCTCACTGAACTTAATAATTTTATTCGGCACAGCAACAAGTGGTCTGTAGCTTTTAATCTTAAGCTTTCTAAATTGTTTGGTCCTGGCTATTCTTGTGCCATGCTGTCCTCTCCCACCAAATCCTTCTCCTTCACAAAAAATCCCTCTAAGTCTTCAGCTTTCCTCTCTACAAAAGTTAGCCCTAAAAAGCGTTTAAGCAGCTTCTGCTTCTTTAACCCTGCAAACCACTCTCCTCGTAACTCCTCTCTACCCCTGCTAC